>JAJTUV010001716.1:0-262414 GCA_021653895.1 Mastomys natalensis | reverse complement strand
AAGGTTTTAACGTGTGTGTGTGTGTGTTGTGTGATGTGTCTGTGTGTGTGTCTATGTCTATGTCTGTGTGTATTCTCTGTGTGCATCTCTGTGTCTATGCCTGTGTATCTGTGTGTATGTATCTCTGTGTGTATGCCTGTGTGTGTATGTGTGCCTGTGTCTCTGTCTCTCTCTCTGTGTGTGTGTATCTCTGTGTCTATGTCTATGTGTGTCTCTATGTGTGTGTGTATCTCTGTGTCTATGACTGTGTGCCTGTGTCTATGTCTCTGTGTGTGTGTGTGTCTATGTCTGTGTGTATGTCTCTGTGTGCATCTCTGTGTCTATGTCTGTGTATCTGTGTGTATGCATCTCTGTGTGTATGCCTGTGTGTGTATCTCTGTGTCTATGTCTGTGTGCCTGGGTCTATGTTTCTCTGTTGTGTATGTGTGTGTGTGTGTCTCTGTGTCTATGTCTGTGTCTCTATGTGTATGTGTTTGTGTCTGTGTCTATATGTGTCTTGTCTGTGTGCATGCATGTGCATATGCATGTGTGTGTGTGTGGTGTTTGTGTGTGAAGGGCAGTGTAGAAAACCCAGTCACATTTCCTGACCACAGACCACAGACATCCCTCTGGTCCCTCCTGAAGAAAAACATGGGACACTGGACAATGTTGGGAAACCACAGATTAACCTCACCAGGCGCTGGTGGAAGGAATGAGGCGTGGGGGGGCTCAGTTTTAATTCCAGGGCCCTCCTGCCTTCCATGGGATAAAGCTGGTCACTCCTCTCCTCTCACTATTAGAAAAACCAGCCAGGTTCCCAGCTGGGAAGGAGAGATCTGCATATAAACCTGAGCCCTCAGAGCACATTCTTCTTTTTAAATCTTGGGTGATATTTACAGTGACTACTGAGCCAGGGACCTGGCCCACATTGCCTCTTTTAATGTCACCAGAGTTATGAGGCTCTGTGGATTCAGTGGCTTTACTAGGGCTGCCTGCGCCAGGCTTTCTAAATGAAAAGCCATTCAAACCACAACAGAACTCCTGAGAACCTTTCAGTAACTCTGGTAACATCAAAGTCCCTCTCTGGGCTGGTTTAGCACACATTGTGGAAGTATTGGTTTGTGGAGAGAGAAATAGTATCAGGCACAGGGGAGAAAAATGCAGTAAAGGCAGGGGTTTCTTTGAGTACATACCTGAGTCGCTTGTAGGATAAAGACACAGAGAGCAATGCTGTCCTCTCTATAGAGCTTGTGGGGACAATGAACATGGCCATATCTCATGCTCAGTACTAAGGCCAATGGCATTTTTGCTTCTCATGTGACTATTACATCTGAGAAAACTAAAATTTTAACTTACTTTAATTTAATAATTTTAAAAAAATCTTTTGGCCGGCGGTGGTGGCGCACGCCTTTAAATCCCAGCACATTGGAGGCAGAGGCAGGCGGATTTCTGAGTTCGAGGCAGCCTGGTCTACCGAGCGATTCCAGGACACCGGATACACAGGACCCGTCTCGAAAAACAAAAAAAAAAAAAATCTTTTGGAACAATTTATGCTTGCCAACAAGTAGAAAAAAAAATAGCAGAGCAAGTCTCTGTACACTCTTTTTTCAAATTTATTTTTGGGAAGGGGATGAAGTGTTGGACATGAGACCCAGGGCCTCATGTATGCGAGGCAAGCCCTCTACCACTGAGCTACAGTCTCAGGCTCCCTGTAGAGCCTCAACTCAGTTTCCCCTGTGAGCGTCTCGACAGCCGGAGTCCATTTTGTCAGAATGAGGAAGTGAGCCTCATCTGTTACTCTTAACTAAATGTCAGAGTTCTCTTGGACTTCATAAGTTTTCCTTGGATATACTTTTTCTCATCTAGCATGCTTCCCTGAAGCCCTGCCGCATTTATGTTTTGTTAAATTTGGTTTAAAACCCACCTGCAGCCAGTGGTTGGTGCACTAACAAAAACAACTGTACTGAGGGATCTCCCGCTCGAGCCTCTGTACCTAGGGTGTGCACGGAGCTGCTGTTTTTTCTTAAAGATGGGAACATCTACCATTTACCAAGGTTGCCCTGGTAGGGCATAGGTGAGATGTTTGGGAAAACAAAGTTTAGGGACAGAATTTGCCAGCCTTAGGGGACTGGACCAAGTTAGGGATCATCTTTAAGTTTCTGGAAGCCAAGGGATCCAGGTATAGGGGAAATGCCCAGGATTACCTAGGACCCGCCAGGATTTGGGAGGGGCCTGAGAAGAAGTGAGCCTGGAGAATATGCAGCAGGCAGTTATGTCTGCCCTGAGCAGAAACCCTTGCAGGGCTCCAAGCCAAGCCCTCAAGCTCAGCCCTAGGTCAGGGAGCTCTGGATCCCTCTGCCACTTAGAAGCAGGGCTCTCATACATCACAGACTGGCAAGTAGTCAGGCTGAAAGCCTGCTCCACAACCTAAATCAGACCTCCCTGTTGTCATCAAGGGAGGAGAGCATGGTGCTTCTGTTGAAATGGGGCTTCAGAGCCTTTAGAACCTGTGATCCTGGTTTTGAAGAAGCTGATTCCCACCATGTTGTCCTAGGCTTTCACCCCATCACAGCCATAGGAGAAAACGCACCATGAACTTCATCTTTGGAAACACAATCTACATCCTAGATAGCCAAGACATACAGTAAGGACCAATTGGCCAGACAGAAGTTTCTAGAACAAAAGGTCATTCTTGTAAAACTATTCTTCTGAATGGCCTAAGGGAGTTGAAGAGGTACCTGCAAGGCATGCTGGGACTGAAAAGAGGCAGAGCTGTGACCACTTATAACAGAGTGCTGGCCTCAGAACCCACTCTAGTGTCTCCTGCAGTTATAGTTTGTTCTCAAAAGTGAACTCCATAGCAGTCTACATCATCGCCCTAGATGAGTCTGTGTGGGTTGTGGGGTGTGTGTTGTGTGGTGTGTGTGTTTGTGGAGATGGTGCTGGGTAAAGTGCTGGACAGTGCTGCCCATGATATCTATAGCATCATAAGAACCCCCTCAAAAGTGTTCTATTACAACTAGGGAAACATGATGACTCACTATGTTTAATGTAGGGAGAAGTGAATCAATGGATGGATGGATAGATGGTGGATGGATAAGTAGAAGGATGGATAGATGGATGATTAGGTAGATAAGCAGATAGATGGATGGATGTGAGGGAGGGAAGCAGGAAGAATAGATGGACAGATTTCCAGAACAGTGAGCCCCGGGGCTTGCAGCTTTCTTACCCAGAAGGATAAATTCCTCTGCTCATTCCATCGAGATGCAAAGTTAGGCCAGAGCCTGAGATGTTGCATAAGGGTGTCCATGGCTAATCTTCTGTCCTTTTATTTTCTTGAGCAATAGAAACCTGGAGGCTGGGGCTTGGGAAGGAACTTTTAATAACAGGAAGTGGGGCTGAAAAGAGATGGAAGAGCTCCTGGGAGGGTGAATTCCAAGTGGCGCAGACTTGTTGCTTAGTCTCTCCATGTTTTTCTGTTCCCTCTCTCCTGCTGCCACCCCACTCTGCCCATCAACCTCACTCTCCATTTTATCACAGTATCTTTCTCCTGTTCTCATTGTTCATGTCCCAAACATGGTCTGACTGGCCATGAGGTGAAGGCCAGTGTGTGGGTACCCATGTTTATATTTATTTTTGAAATTACTACAGTTACCAACCACTTGGAGCTTTTCATTCCCCTTTTTAAGTCGTAGAAACCCCTGAGTTGGGAGTTTCATGTTTTTTCTTGTGTCCCCATCCTGCTCTATGCTGTGGCTGAGTAATCCTTGACCAACTTCCCCCTCAGAGGCTAGGGGCCCAACAAATGCCCATGTGGGCTTCATTTATCCTGTGGCCAGTGGCTGGTGATTTAGGAGCACAGAGGATGGAGATGTTCATAGGCAAAGGCCCTGGTGTCTCAAGGGCTTTCTTTACACTGTTTGCACTGGTAAGCTTTCTGAATGTGTTTGCCTGGAGTAAGAGAGACATGTAACACCACGGGGTCAGAAGGGAACTGCTGTGTGGGGAGAATGGTTGAATGGAAAATTAGTTTTTTTCCCAGTAATTGTTTTGACATGAGCAGTAATTAGCCAACAGCTGACAGACTAGAACTGAAGAAAGAACAAGAGGCTGGATTAAAGGCAGGATGCCTGGGCATTAGCTGGCTCCTGGCATGGCTGAGAGCCAGGGGAGCCAGGGTTAGGTGACAGGATGCAGCTTATATAGCATGCCTAGTGATTTCTGGGAAGGAGAGGAGTGGGGGTCAGAAGGGCAGCCTCTGCCCTTAAAGAGCTGGAAAACAACCTGTCTAGTCTAGGGACTCGATGATGTCAAAGAGCGTAGTAAGAGAGAGCATGCTTTATTTCGTCACCAGACTGAGCTATGATTTGTCTCTGTGGTAGAAAGTGGTCAGAGTATACAGGCTAAGAAACGTGCCACATGTTTCTAGGTCTCGGAATAATGTGTGGCTTGCTATTTCTTTAAACTGTAACAAGTTTATCTTGTGAAACTGTCTGGGCCTGGTGCCTTTTAGTGGAGGTGCACTTTGTAAAGGCCTCCTTCTCCTTCTCTTCCTCCTTCTCCCCCTCGCCTTGTCCCTCTCCTCTTCCCCTATATTTCCCCCCATTTTCCTCCCCTCCTTCCTCTTCCTCTTCCTCTTCCCCTTCTCCTTCTGCTTCTGTTCCCCTCCCATTTCAAGTGTTCTTGAAATCATTTTGATAATTTGAATCTTATGGAAGGTTGGGACTTTATTAAGTCTATGATTCGAAGTCATGTGCTCTTGCATTAAAAAAAAAAAATCTTGCCCATGTTTGCTGTGTTTGAGTGTTTCTGATTCCTCAGTCTAAGCATTTGTGGTCACCCTCAAATTAAGCCACTTCATCTCCTTTTCTTATGGCTGTTGCAATTCCCACCACACCCCAAACACACTCGTGCACATGCATACATGCACAATGGCACACACATGGGAGAGGGGGAGAAATAGAGAGTGCCAGCTCTAGGTCGACGATGTCACTCCCATCTCTCAACTCTAATTGCCCTCCCTGGCCCTGCCTCCTGTTTTTCTTGGTTTATTTTATTGGTCATTTAATTTTTTTCCAAGATCTTTAGGGGGAAATGTTTAGTCCATTTAATTTTGTCCCTTTGGACTTGGTGATAGAATAATTGAGGCCATGAATTCTCCTCAAACTATAATGCAGGCTTTATCCATTCACTTTAACATAGCCTTCCTTACTCTTTCCTAAATAATGTGTAATTATGATCTTAAGCTCTCTTTTAGCCTGACAGTCTTTAACTGGGCCTTTTCTAAGTTTCCAACTATCTGGAAGTTTGAAGGTTGGGAGCCTTGTGTGTTTATTTTTCATTATTAATACCTACTTTTATTGCGCTCTGGTCAAAGAATGTGGCCTGAATTATTTATGCCTTTTGCTGTGCACTGGCAGTTTATTTGTAGCTTAACATGGCTAACATTTTGAATGTCCCATGGCTTCTTGGCAAATATTCTCTTTGTTTATAGGGAAGGATGTCTTATCCATGTCCTCCACCCAGCACTTTAAATTAAATTACATGGATCTCATTTATCTTCATGTCTGTCTGTGAATCAGCCCCAGAGCTCAAGCAGTGCACCAAGGTTTCCACTGCCATCTTACACTTGCTTTGTGATCTGTGGTGTTCGCCATGTGGGTTGTTCACCTTGAAGCCTCCAGCTTCAACCCACCAATCATGCTAGGATTGCAGATGTGGACCGCCATGTCTAGCTCCAGCATCTATCTGCCTTCTATATGTTTCCACTGTCCTATTGGAGAAGCAAACTTTCTCCGGTGTCCCACTTGGGCAGTGGGTGTACTGTGGCTGACGTGATAGCCTTCCTGACAGAGCCACTTGCGTCTCTGAGCTGGTTTCCTTAGTCTCTGATGCTTTTAGAGTCTGTGTGTTTCCTCTCCTGGCTGCCTCTCTCCTTGAGTTGGTACCATTATTTGGCCAACCATCTGAGAGTTGAATGAGGACCATGGCTGGGGAGCTGGCTAGGCAGAATCGTTCTACTTTCCTCTCCTAGCAGGGAAAGAGGGGCCTGCTATCTACCAGTTTCTTTTATCTTTGTTGTATGTTGTGTGTGTGTGTTACATGCCTGCTGAGCCTTCTTCATGAGCCTTGAGTTGGTCTTACAGATTGAGAAGAAGTTCAGCCACTCAGGGGCTGTAGAGGATTGCCCTGCTTGGAAATGGCCTTAGGTTGTTACCACAAGCAGTAGAAGATGGGCTACATCCCCCAGCATGAAAAACTTCTCCTTAGAAGAGTCTTTGTCTGCTCATTGCTCATGGTTTGCTTTATCCATGGTCACTCTCTACCCCAGGCTTCGTGTACCTTAGCTAAGATGCATTGGGACCAGAAGTGATTCTGATTTTGGAATATTTACATATACATAAGGAGACATTTGGAGGATGAGATGCAAATGTAAATGTAAAACCCACAGGTAATTTTACACAATATTACTTGTGATGTCATCTTTAATACTCCAAACTTTGGGGATTAGTTTACTAACTTACTACTTCCTTGCCTCAAGCAGATTAGATCTGACAAAATAACGTGTCTACGGAAGTACCTGTATTGGCTGATCTCCAGAGGTGTGGTCCACATACAGTAAGCGAGGGGGGCTTACAGCTGAGGGATGGAGCTAATGGGTTCCTCACTCTTCTCATGTAGTGAACATGGGAGTTGGGGACCAGTGCAGCTAGCCAGCTCCCTCAAGCCTGGCCCCAGCCTGGGATAGGGTCTGATGTCTGCTTGTCCCAAAGGCTTCATGGCTTCTAGACAGCAGGTACCGGAGCTAGGACCAGTGTCAAACACACAGGCCTTGGGTGCATTTTACATGCAAATGGAATGCCCTGCCTATTGTAGCACTGCAACTTTAGTGTTCTCTTCTGCTTCCTGCTTACAAAATTTCTGGCAGAATCATGATTAGAAATTTACTGGACAAGTCTTCAACCATGGGTGTCAAACTAAGTCTTGCTAT
Organism: Mastomys natalensis; assembly: GCA_021653895.1. NCBI lineage: Eukaryota > Metazoa > Chordata > Mammalia > Rodentia > Muridae > Mastomys > Mastomys natalensis. The sequence continues at coordinate 255,444 of JAJTUV010001716.1, read as the reverse complement.
GTGTAATCCATTGGAGTCTCCCAGCTGGGGCTATAAGGACAGCTTAGCTCTGCAGCTTCCAGAAGATGGTGCAAGTGTTCTCAGGGCTAAAGTCCAGCTAAAAACAGCAACCTCCCCTCCCCACCATTCATGTTCAGCCCTTTACATTGCTATACTCTGCCTGCATGCAGATGATACAGTAATGTTGTGGTGGTGCCACAGAGGCCAGAACAGGGCCTAGATCCCAGAAACTAGAAGTGAGCTTCCGCGTATAGGTCAGGAACTGAACCCAGGTCCTCTGCAAGAGCACCTTAATCTCTCAGCTACCTCTCTGCTTTGCCCTTTCCTTTGTAATAAGGTCCTGTGAAAGATGCAGATCTTTCATCCTCATGACCCTCTTGGGAGTATACTAACTAAGCAGATTTGGAGACTGTCTGGAATATACACACACACACTTTTTCACCAAAGATAAATAGCTTCCCCAGCTCATGGATCTGGGAAAGAGTGTGAGTCCCAGTGTGAACCCATGAGGTCAAGAGTGGGAAGCAGGGCTGAGGCTTGAAGCTGGCTGTGACAAGTGTGTTGAGCCTCGGCAAGGGGAAAGCATTGCAATGGAGTTTCCCCTAGCCCTTGAAAGGAGGCTTATCAGCACACAGTGGGGATGTGAGTGAGTATGCCCTAAGAAACACATGTTTTAGAGGGGTGTGGCTTTAAAGTCTCGTGTGTTTGTAGGGTGAGTGGTGTGTGTGGGGGAGTATGTGTGCGTGTATGTATGTGTTGTGTGTCATGTAAGTGCATATGTAGTATGTATGTGGTATGGAGGGGTTTGTGTGGAGTGTGTGATATGTCTGTGTGGTATGTGTGGCATGTGTGTGCACTGGTGTGTGTGGTATGTGTATGTGGTATGTCTGTGGTGTATGTGGTATGTCTGTGGTGTATGTGGTATGACTGTGGTATGTTTTGTGTGGTGCGTGTTTGGTATGTGTGTGTGTGTGTATGTGGTATGTGTGATGTGCGTTTGTGTGATGTGTGTTTGTGTGTGTGATGGGTGTTTTGTGTAAGTGATATGTGTGTGTGGTATGTGTGTTATGTGTATGAGTGCTGTGGAGGACATGAGTGGTCTGTGTGTGGTATGTGTGATATGCGTGTGGTGTGTGTTTATGTTGTGGCGTGTATGTGTGTGCATGTGTGCTTCTAAGGAGTGAAGCCAGGCCCTTTAGTATGCTAGAGACATTCTAACACCAAACCACATCCCCAGCCCTTCTTGTGGTTTTATTTTCATTTTGCTTTGCTTTATTGATACAGGGTCTCACTCTACAGCCCTGGCTGGATTAGAATTCACTATGTAGTATAGGCTGGCCTTGAATTCACAAAGATCCACCTGCCTTTACCTCCCAGGCTCTTGGATTAAAGGCATGTGCCTTCATGTCTGGCCCTTTTTATTTTTTTATCTCAGTGATAAAACTTAGTGAAAAGTCATCTCAGTGATTTGGAACAAACTCTGGAGGCCGGGCAGCCCTTAAGCATGTATGTTTTCTGCCTCAACCTCCTGAGCTCTGCCGTGGCAAGTGTAAGCCATCAGGCCCTGGTTTTGTTATAGGAAAACTGGTACTCAAGAATCCATGTACTTGACCATCATTTATTAATTAGGAGACCCAGACTTCACGACAACTAATCCATTCCATCCTCTCTCTATTAACCTGGCTGGACTTCCTCCAAATCCAAATCTAAGAAACTGAACACTAACATCTCTATGTGCTTTGGGCTTGGGAGCATGTACTAGTCACTTTCTGTGACAAAACCATGTGACAAGGGAACTTAAGAGTCTGGGAGACAGCTTCCCTGGGAAGATGCTTGCTGTGCAATCATGAGGAACTGACTTCCGTTCCCAGTGTCCACATAAAAAAAGCCAATGTGACCATGGGTGTCTGTAACCCCAGCGCTGGGGGTGGGGGGCAGAGAGGCAAGTGGACCTCTGGGTCTCAGTGGTCATCTGCCTGGCCGAACCGGTAGGCCTCAGGTCCTGATGAGAGGCCATCTCCCAAAATAAAAAGGGCCCTGAGAAACAACACCAGAGGTTGATCTAGGAATCATCATACACACACACAGACACACACCACTACCACAACCACCCCACACCCATATATTAATACCACACACAGCCACCACACTCACACACACACACCTCACACACACATACAACATACACTACCTTGACACCACACCACACCCACACATCATACCACATACATATACAACATATAAACACACCACTCACACACATATGCACCACACACACATACACCATACACACACACCACTCCTCTATGCACAGCACACACACACCCCACTACTCTACACACCACCACACACTACCACTACTCTACACACCACACATACACACACACACTCAAATGAGAAGGGAAGGGTTTCATTTGATTCGTTATTTGGAATGATGCATCCATCTTGACAGAGAAGGCTTGGTGAGGGAGTGTGAGGCAGCTGGTCACACTGCATCTGCAGTTGTTAAGCAGAGGGAGATGAAAGCTCACCAGGCTTTTCAACCCCTGCCCTGTCTTTTAGTGAGTCTCTGCATGCTTACACGTCACTTCCTTCAGTTAAACTTCTATGGAAGCATCCTCAGTCATGTGCAGAGGTTTGTGTCCTAGTAATTCCAAATCCAGTCAAGCTGAAGAGTGTCTTGGCATCTGGCTCTTCAGATGGGGGCCACATAGCTGACATGAGAATGTACAAACATTCTCAAATTCTAAAAAGTCCAAAATCTGAACTAGTTTTGATCCCTGAGATTTTTGAAAATGGATCTTCACCCTTACTTACAGGCCAGCATTCAGAGACTAAGGGTGGACAACTCCCCCAGACAGAGGAAGAGGACTCATAGGGTCATGGTGGAGGAGCCACCTGACTCAGGAGAAAGAGACAGGACCCTCGTCAGCACCTGTGATGGCAGCTGGGCTCTGATGACCCCAGCTTCTGCTGATCATGCTCCTGAGAAGGAAGCCAGTCCCCAGAGGGCTCAGTGCACTGGCTGCCAGAAATTAGAGGGATGTTTTCCACTCATTCCCAGCTCTTAGCTGCAGATCAGATGCCAATAGATGGCCCTGCCACATGAGACCTCTTGCAACCCTGGGATGAGGAGGGAGAGAGAGGGCTGCTGTGGCCGGAAGTCAAGGGTGCCTGTCTGTGGCCCCCGCAGCATCTGAGCTGTGTCTCTGTCCCCACAGTGAATGGATACCACGCATCAGGGACCCCGGCGCACCCACCAGAGACTGCCCACATGAGTCTCCGAAAATCCACCGGTGATTCCCAGGTAAGGGGCTGCCAAGGGAGGTAGGGGCAGCTGAGACTCTAGCTCAGGGAAGATGTACTTGGGGGTCAGAGGCAACGGCCCTTTTCTGCTCTTAGTAGAAAGTATCTCTGGGCTGTCCTAGCAGTTCCTAATGATAGATGGCTTGCCGGATTGCAGTTCGTTGGTTTTCTAGAAATTGAAGGTAATTTGGATGGGGAGATACTGATTATAGTTGTCAGGGCAGAGAGATCCACTCTGCTACCCACATATCCAATAGTGTCCAGGTTTCCTGTCAGGTTAGGCATGTGAGCCAGCCAGCCATTGTCCTTGAAGTCCTCTGCTGTGCCATCCTCAGCCACCTGGAATGGAATTTAGGAATGTGACTATCTCATTCTAACCCATCATAAAAGCATTTTTGTGACAGGATCTTATGTGACCTAGGTTGTCCCTCATTTTTGACCTCCTGCCTCCAGCTCCCAAGTGCTGGGATCACAGGCCCACACCACCACTCCCAGTTGGGAATCTGTTTTGAGACTGACAAGCTGCTGTCTCATTCACCATCCCAACCGACACAGGTGACATCATGAGATGGGTAGCAAGAGTATTCTCGTGAGCATGGGACCACAGAGAAAGCACATCAGATTGATCAAGGGTCACGGTGGACCCAATGAAATGTCCTATGACATTTTTTTATTTTATTAAAGAAAAAAAATTCTTTATTTGCAAGACACAACATCTAAGTGTGTGTGTATGGTGTGGGTGTGTGTGGGTGTGTGTGTGTGTGTGCGCGCGCGCGCGCGCGCGCGCATGTGCGAGAAAGGAGAGAGAGAGAGAGGCCCACATGTGTGTAGTGGAGTGGTCTCCTCACAAAGTATCAAGAAGAGCTTCTTATGGAAGCCTCCATGCCTTGTCATACTTTCTCTAGAATCAACATTGGCAGCCTACAGGGATACCTGATGATGGTGACGGTGATGGTGATGATGGTGATGATGGTGATGATGGTGATGATGGTGATGATGGTGATGATGGTGATGATGACTGATGACCATGGTGTTAATATGGCTGAGAACAATAGCCGTGTATGCTCTGGCTTCTGTGTGGTCACTGAGGGAAAGACCCTGTGCTCTGTGAGTGCCATCAACTAAGGTGTGACACCCACTGCAATGCAGCCAAAACTGTTGAGTTTGGAAACTTAGTAAGTTGTCCTCTCAGGGGACCAAGCATTGTTTGGACTCAGGCTCAGTAAACTGTGGTGGAGAACTTGAGGCTCGGTGTGAGATGGGTCTTTCAAGTCTCCTGCCTCTTATACAGGATATAATATGAGCAGGGTGTACATTCCCAGCAGCACTCAGATGCCAATCGTGGGCTGCTACTGGAGACCATGTCTGGAGAGTGGGGATCAAGGCTTAGTTAACACTACACAGAACTGTGTCTGAGTCTCTCAAATCCTATTCACATGCTTGTCATGAATCAACCCTGGCTTCACATGTCCTCTTGAGCCACCAACAGCCCCTCTACCAGCTGCCCGGTGTGTTAGAAGGGAAAATGGCTTGTCATCTGGCCTGAGCATGTTTCTGAAGACGTGAGTTACCATTGAACCACAACAAAACCAGCTGCTCCCAGCGCATGAGGAAAGACACTGGAAACAGCTCCCCGTTCTTTCCTCCCCACTGAAACGTGACTGTCCTGGCCTTCAGACGTACTGTGAAGTACTGTGAAGCTCCCACTCAGCCATGTAAAACATGCATGCTGCGGGGCAGTTTAGACTCCAGAAGCTGATTTATCGGAGTGCTGTGGACCTTGGATGGAGGATTCCTCCTGTTGCATCTGTTCTTGGAATATACTCAGGAATTCTGATTTATATGTAAAGTCATTCATACAAGCATATATATATACCTCCAGAACACTGGACTACTCTAACCATCCAACAAAGGATTGGCAAAATGGCTTCCAGTGCTGGCCATCTAGTCAGTCAGTGATATTACACAGCCGTTAAAAGCATCCTCCTGAAGAAAATGTAATGACTCAGAAAATGCTTCTAACTTAAATCAAATGGGAGGGCTGAAGAGAGGCCCAAGGGTTAAGAGTATACTATTCTTCCAGAGGATGTGAATTCAATTCCAAGCACCCATATCAGACAGCTCACAACAGTGTAAATCTCTAGCTCCAAGAGATGATACCCTCTGCTTACTTCCATGAACACCTGTACTCATGTGTTGGGGGAGGGGGAGAGGTGGGTGTGTTTGAGCATCCATGTATGCTTGTGTGTGCATGCATGTGTGTGTTGTTGTGTGTAAATAAAGGGTATACAGTCCTATTTAGAAGAAGGAAAGCTGAGTTTATGAGGAAAAAAATGAGCAGATCATCTGTGGTGGCCTAACTGCATCTCAGACTGAGTTTCTGCACTGGAGACATTTGGTGGCATCTCTGATTTTGGTTGTTATCAGCAAAGAGGGGGTGTTGGTGTATGTAGTAATGCAAGAGATGTCACCCACTGTTGCACAATGGGCAGAACGGCTCCTACAACAAGGAATTGCCTAGTTTGAAGATATGAATCAAGTTTTCTAAAATCAGCACATTTCACTTTTATAAAAGACAGATATAGTTTTTTGTTTAAGAAAATAGGATACAGCTGCTGGAGAGATAGAAGGTGAAGTGCTTATTGCACAAGCCTGAGGCCCCGAGTCCAATCCCAGCACCCATGTAAAAGGCAGGCCGTAGTGGTGACCCTGTAGTCCTAGAGCTGTGAGTGGAGACAGGAGGATCCATGAGATACGCTGGCCAGCCTAGTGCAGTTGGTGACCTCTAGGACAATGGCAGATGCTGTCTCAGAAATGAAGGAGAGATTGGGATTGGCCTCTGCCACACCTTGTGTGTGCATAGACACACCACACACATACACACAACACACACAACACACACAACACACATCACACACCATGCACATATCACACACACACACACACACCACATACATACATCACACACACCACACTACACACACACACACCACACACACACACACACCACACATCATACACACACCATGCACATACACACCACATACGTACATCACACACACCACACCACACACACACACACACACACACACATACACACACACACACCACACACAGTTGATAAGGGATGTGTGGTACTGGGTTTCAAGGGAAGGCCAGCTCTTAGCCCCAGCTTGGTAGACAGTGGCTGCAACACACAGGCAGATTAGCAAAATATTCTTTTTGGTTGATAACCCTGAAGTAAGACCTCCCAAAAGAAACAAAAATAAACAGTGTGGTACGTGGAAAAGGTAAATCTGCATCTACCCAATCCATCCCAGAACTGTAAAGTAGATCTTTTAGTATTCTTTTAGGCTATGAAAAGACAACATTTGAAAAGGAAACCGCTGTTTTTTAAACCCAGCGTGTGAACTGCTGAGGCTAATTATCAAAAATGCTCTACCAGCTAACCATGAATAGGTTGAGAGAATCTCTTAAAAGACAGCAGGGCCCAGGCAATGCCTAAGCACACACAGCATTCTTCAATATACAGGGAGATTTACTCTCAATCCCCGACTGCCAATCATAACTCATAATTGCTCTGGATAATATCTCAAGACTGAGACGTGGTTCAGTGATATTTACCTAGTGTGTTCAAGGCTCAGGGTTTAGTCTCTAGCATGTGTGTGCCTATGAACAATAATTAAAATATGAGTGAATGAAGGACCACATAACTATCAAAGAAGCAGGATTTGAGGCCACAATGGCCAAGCCCAGATTTGCAGAGTGCTTATTGGTTTCCCTCTCCTTGAGCCAGCGAATGGGAAAGAATGCAGATAGCAGGGAGAGGCACCTAATGTCCTGAGAGTCCTGCGTTCTCCATTGCCCAGTCTTTGGAGAGCTGGGTGGATGGGCACAGGTGGTGGTGGTCTGGTGCCTCCCAGTGGACAGCTTCAGTACTGCAGACATCGAGGGTGCTGCTGCTTGGGTCCTGGATAAAGAGAACCTTGCTGGTTGGGAGAGAACCCAGGAGTCAAAGGCTAATAGCCTTGCCAACCTTTGCGGAAGCAGATCTTAGACTGCACCTTCTATTCCTGCCTACCATTACTTGGGCCTTTTTGTAATTCATCCTTCCATCATGCTGGTTTCCTGACTATCCCCAAAAACACAAAGGAGAAAATGGGGCACTTGGGGCATGGGCACCTAACAGGGTGTGTTGAAGAATGCAGTTTAAGTGGAAGAAGAGTTGAGACGCTGTCTCTGCAGTCCCGCCCCAGGCCCCCAGCTTCAGTAACGCATGCCCCATTGTCCATTTAGGTCTTTGCTAGGCTCTGAGGTATGAAAAGGCTCAGCCCTAGCTCAGGAGGACAATGGGTAAACAGTTGTTTAATTTTATCAGTAGTAAGAACAGAAGGAAGTGTGCACAATGAAAATCCAAACCAGTAGTGCTGAAGGCATCAGTAATGGGCTTCTTAAGAAAAGATGCTAGGCTCAAGGAGTGGAAGGCTACATGGAGGGTTGGTGAATAAAAAGATGGGGATAGCGGACATTCTTCCAGACAGGGCACAGCATGTAGATGCCTAGAGACAGGGAAGGTGGGTGAAGCTTTCCAAGAACCCACAGACACCATGTATGTGTTATACTTCGACTTACTAAATTGGCAGGTGTGGGAGGGTAGAAGATGGGGCAGGAGGGGTCTACATGGCCCGTCACAAGGAGCCCAGATTTATGCCAACCGTGTTGGGAACTAAAGAGGGTTTTTCCTATACCTATAGGAAATCCCTCACCAAAGGCTTAGGATCCAGGAGATCCTTGGGGAAGGGTGCTACAAAGACTCTTAGAAGAGGGGCTGTCAGCCTGCATGTCATGGAGTTGCTCACAGCTTAGTAAGTAGTGTGTGTTCTTGCTGACAGCACAGTTGCTGGGGTACAGTCAGGATGTCAGGATGTCAGGGTAGCAGTTCAGCCAAAATGGAGGAGAACCAGGCAAGCAGTACACAAGTCAGGAAGATCACAGAGGAGTCTCTACTTCAAGGCTAGCCTGGGCTATGGAGTGAGGTCTGGGTCCAGAAAAAAAATTCTTCTCCAGAATTATATGCAAAGGGCAAAATGTTAAAGTGTCTGCTGTAGCAATCTGTAAATTTATGAAAGTCAGGGGCTTTCTGTGACAGAGACCCATGGACCTAGTGTCTCATTTCAGTGAGCGGTGGCAGTAGGCCAGTATTGGCTCATGAATGACCTCATCCAGCCTCGACTTCCCCACCTGTACATAAAGCAAAACTCCTGACTTGTGGCTAAATCAGTGGTTCCCAACCTATGGATTGTGACCATCGGAAAATATCTATTTCCAATGGTCTTGGGAGTCCCCCAAACATACATTTATTTTTGTTGCTACTTCAGAGTTATAATTTATATATACTGATACTGAGCACTGTCTCAGCTCCTAAGACCATAGGTTGAGAACTACTGCTCTAAATGTAAGTACTTGTAATTGTAAACCAAATGGGAAAGATATCAGAGTATCATTACCACATGCAAGAAAACACAAGCCCAATAATATCACCATGTACATTCTATATTCTAATTCTTTAGTGGTCACCAAAATGCCTTTTATACCTGCTTTTTCCCCCAGGCCAAGAGCCATTCTAGTTTTTGATATGAAAATGTTGATTACTTTGTCTCTTTAGCCTCATCTCTCTATCATTGTCTGTCTGTCTACCTCTCCCCCCACTCCCCACCTTTTTCTGTCTGGCTGTCTATCTACCTCGTCATCTCATTTGTTGAGATGCAACTAATTATTTTGTAGTTCCATCATTTAAAATACAGTCTGGGACTACAGCTCTGTAGGTTATAAGGAAGAGACCAACACCCAATCCTATGAAGGAAAGGGGAGGAGGGAACAAGGAAGTGGGGGTGGTGCCAACCAAGCATCATTGGTTGTTTTTAGAGCGCTCATGGCTGTGCATCCTGCATCACAATGGATTATAGAGAATCTGCATCCCTCCTGGCCTCCCCATGCCATAGGCTGCTACTAGCCTACTTTCTGACTTCAGCCATTTTTTTTTAAATGTATGTGGTTCCTACTGGCTGACTGCTTTCGGTCAGGATGTTTTGATGTCTCTGTTGAGTGTGCTCAACTTTGATTCCTACTGCTGACTAGTATACCACGAAACAGCGCTTTTGTCATCTTGTGTGCTTCCATCTCTTTGTCTAGGCTGATGCCCATGGTTTTTTCTTTTGCCTGCCCTCACACTAACTTCTAGCTTGTTTTGAAGACTCCAGGTCATTCATTGTCTTGTAGGCCAACCTACATTCTTAGTCTGTTCGCTTTCTCATGCTTACACCTAAGCTGGGGATTTGACAGGGTTTCTGTATGGGGTGAGCTGGCTGCTGGCTGTTGCATCTCTGGGGAGACTCACACTTGCAGGTCTGTACCCTGTTGGGGAGGCCCTGGGTCACTGTAGTAACTACTAGATTTATTTCACTTTTTCCCTTTCTGATTGATGGGTAACCTATGGGACACCAGTGTGACACTGTGACTGTCCTGCCTTCCAACAATAATCACTCTGTGCCTTGAGTATCACTGACAATCACAGTCTAAATCACAGTTTGACACTGGGATTTCCAAGTGGTGAACTCTCTAGATTTTCATGGGTATTCTCCTGGAATGGCGTGTTTCCTCTGCCCTCATGATTGGATGATTTCTGCCTCATGGATTTCGAATGGCTGTTTCCTCTGCCCTCATGGGTATTCTCCTGGAATGGCATGTTTCCTCTGCCCTCATGGGTATTCTCCTGGAATGGCATGTTTCCTCTGCCTCATGGGTATTCTCCTGGAACGGCGTGTTTCCTCTGCCCAATGTGGAGTGACTCCCTTGTGGTCATTATTCCTACTGAGCTCAGGTGGTCCCAATGAGGTCCCCCGGGGGGGTGGTCATCTTAGACCAGTTCCTTTGACCTTTTGTTATGTTTCCATCGGTATTTAAGTTCTCTCGGACTTGCTGGAACAGAAAGTACTCTGTCTTTGGAATTAGCTGTGTTCTAGGAACCTGCATTCCTTTCAGTGGAGAATAACAAACAACCCCTGCCCCCCAGTAGAGGGTGACTTCTCTAGGGTTTCTTGCCTCCTGGTTCTTCACACCTACAGTAGCAACGGCAGCCATATACAGACTGTGGCCAAGGTCACTGGTCCCTTTACTGCCCACCATCAGTCCTGGGCTACAGTAGGCACACAAGGACAGTAGCAATGAAATGTTGGTCCTGACAGGGAGACTTGCAACAAACAGAGTCTAGCCCTGAGGCAGGCCATTTCCTGGAAGGTATGGTCTTGGCCAGTGTCTCTGTGTGGAAGAACCATAGAGAGACTGTTGTCCCCGCCCCTTCTTGATAACTGTCACCCAGGGCTCTCTGCTTGTCTTCTGCATTGGGCACTCGTAGTGAATGTCCCAGAAGGGTGATGGGAGCTTGGAAGGGTACAGGCTAGTCCAGCTGGATACAGCGATGGATTAAAAATACTATAGAAGATATCATTGGCCACAAGCTTGACTTCCATCCATAGCATGTCGGGGTGGCAGAGGAGATGCTGCAATCACAGATGACTGGATGAAGTGACTGAAAGCTGGTCAGGTCAATATGTCTCCAGTGAAGTTTCCAGCCACTCAGGACTGGGACTAGCTAGAGAAGTGTGAGAACAGTTCATTTTAGAGATGGAAAACCTGAGGTTCCAAGAAGTCAGTTCCACAGCCTTCATCTCAAAGTTAGTTATCATCAAATGGATGCTCCTTAAGACTGCTTTTCACCAAGAGATCTGTGGATGGGATTTTCCTATGAACAGGCTCTTTGTTGGTCAGATCAAGGCAGTAAGTCTGTACATAGGAAGGGTCTATGATGAGCTCCATTCGGCCTGGCTTCCTGATGGCTTTCTGAAGTAAGAATCACCCATGCCCAGGTGTTCACCTTGCCAGGGTTCAGGGCTATGTGGCTTAAGGGTGAGGGAAATCATCTTGCTTCCCTGAGGTGCACTGGTAAAGCCCTTCATACCTTTGGACCCATGCCAACCCAGAACACACAGAATAGTCATCCATGGTGCCTCAAGGGAGCTGTTTTCAAGGGCCTCATGAAACCCAGGACAAGTGACATCTCAGAGTTCTGTCTGGGAGCTGTGGAGTTGAACTTCTAAAGTCTCAGGACTGAATAGTCTCTCGTGTTAAATGTGGCTTTTTTTTTTTTTTAAGCTGGCTGTTCTTGGCCATCTCCACCAACATAGTCATGGGACTCTGACCATCACTTATGGGGGCATGGGTAGTTAGGATTCTGGTTTTCTTGCTGACAGTGGAGACAATATAAAAAGGCACTCCGGAAGGATGCTCTGCTTATGGGAAATCACTGTGGCTCCCAGGCACTGGCACCGTGGCACATTGCCAAGGTGGCTGAGCAAAGCCCGTGTTCATTCCACGCATTCACCGTTTGACATTACAGACAAGGAGGGGGGACATTCAGAATACGATGTCATGTGCTGAGTCCTCTGTGCCTGGGGTTGGGGGTGGGGGGGTGGCCTACAATCTGCCTTAACTCTCTGCTCCCCTGTCATTTCACTCCTATGCTTTGGCAAAGTGGTCTGGTTACCAGCAGAGGGCAGTGGAGGGGTTAACTCTCCAAATCCCAGTTGGAAAGGAGAGGAAGGGAGACCTGGTTTGCTGTGGCTCCCTGGAGTCTGAGCTCAGCCTTCCTCCACTTTGCTTGGAGCCTGAAGACTCTGCAGCAGCTTGGGCTCTAAGATGCTATTGCCTGCCCGAACCCAGAATATGGTGACTCAGGAGTTAACGACAGGCTGACACCCCTGAACTTCCCCAGCTCAGGGTTCTTAACCAATCCTTCCACCCACCTGGGGAACGGGGATGGGGAAAAAAATGTCCAACATGGAGAACAGCTTTGATGATGGATCTCACCTCTCTCCCCAGAACCTGGGATCCTCATCGCCAGGCAAGAAACAGAGCAAGGAAAACACCATCACAGTAAGTGGCTCACTGTTGTTGGGGAGGGCTCCAGGGCTGGGGCTTGGGCCACAGCTGAGGTTGTTGCCGTAGCAACGTGGATCGCCAACCAGAATCGATGCTCACTAGGAGACAGAGAAGTCCCAACCAAAGCTTGGTTTTTTAGCTGAAGTTGCCCCCATTCCCTCCCTCTGTCAATTTCCCATTTCACTTGCGCTCCTCTGGTGAAGGGGTGGAGGGCAGAAGACTGTAACCAGGGAGAAGCTGTTTCTGTGTGGTGGGCAGGAGAAGGTGCTTGTGGGGGAGCAAGTTGAAGGGGGTGGAGTGTGCTGTGTGCAGAGATGTGACATGGAAATTACAGCCACCACAGGGCTGCTTTTGTGCAGGGAAACTTCTGGAAGATGTCAAAGTTAAAAGCAAGAGAAAGCTCCCTGTAAATAGCGTTTTCTGGGAGTCCCTGGTGAGAAGTTCCTGCCTAAACGCTCAGGGATTTCTCCCCCTCCCCCCAACCCCCTCCCCCCAACCCCTCAACTTAGGCCAGATACCCCTGTAGTGCTGGAATAGAGTTCTCGACTCCTCCCTTCATACCTCTGATGCACTGGGGCCAGGACATCTCTTCTCTCTATTCTAAGGAAAGAGTTGCTTAGATTCTTAGCAAACAGTATCTCTCTACTCTAAGGAGGGAGCTGTTCAGATTCTTAGCCAACAGTAGAGATTTGAGAAGTGAGGTCTATTCAGTTTTGCTATCTTGGCATGAGCATGGGGGAGACACCGGGGACATGCTGTCCTGAGCTCCTTGTCATCCTGTTCTGAGCTGCTCTGACTACCTCTGCAAAGATAAAACTGAGTGGGCGCATTGCTGTGCTTGTCTAGTGGACCATCCTGCTTCACAGGGAAGAGAGAGTCAAGCAATAAGAGCAACCATAATGCCCGCTGCCACCTTGGTGGACACTCAGTACACACCAGGACTACTCCCAGTGGTTCTGTTTGCCTCCTCCTGCGGAAGCTGTGGTTAACGGAGTCAACCCTGCAGAGTGATTATACGCCTGGACTCTATAAGCCAGAGCATCACTTACACTGTTCACAAAGTTAAGGCAAAGTTTGAGCAAGTTCCCCAGCGGTTTCTGGTGTCCGTGTCTGCAGAGCAGGGGTGTGAGGGCCTCAGTTATGGGCAAGTGGTGTCTGGAACGAATTGGCCCCAATTGTAAAGTGCTCAGAACAGAGTCCAGCACACGCTTTGTGCTCAGTATGCAACAGTGTGACCATCACACTGTCCACACATGAGGAAAGTGGAAGACAGCGGCCGGCGGGCACCATGCCAGGCTCACCTAGCTAGGAAGCATCAAGATTGAAACCTCAGCTCTTGCCCACTGCAGTACCCTTTCTGAGCTGACTTAGGTCCCACGGGTCATCACCCTGTTTTGACCTCCTTGCGTCTCCTGGAAACAGGGCAAGGGAGCTTAGCCTGCTACAACCCTGTAGCAGCCACAACCTCTCTTCCTCGGAATCTAAAGGAATCTGGCAGGCCCTAGGTTCAGGCTTCTGGGGGCATGGACTCTATCTTCACACTGTTCCCAAAGGCTGAAGCAAGGTGACAGCTTCTCAGAGCAGCTAGAAATGGAGAGAAAGAAAGAAGAGCAAATAAGAGGGAGACATTTTCATGATCTAAAACAAAATCAGGAGTAAGGAGCGACAGCCAGTGGGCTGGCTGGTTGTCTTAAAGACACACAGTGATGGAGCCCAGCAACAGAGGCAGGCCCCTACTGGGTCCTTTCACTCAGAGGCTTCTGAGTATGGCCCTAAGTTCCCATTAGATGGCTCACCTTGTCCCTCCTCCCTGGTCCTTCCCTCTGGCCTACATCAGCACATCTCTGGAGTGGTCTGCAGCACATAGCCACTAGTCATGTCTTCAGAGACACTGTTTAAGGTGTGGACCCTGAGAAGCATTTGCAGTTGCTCTCTCTGGGACAAGGACAGGAAAGTACCTTTCTGTCACCACTTCTAGGGGTTTGAACTCACACATTGGAGAACCATTGCTGGGGAAACTGAGCAAAGGAGAAACTGGCTATAAGTCACAGCCAGTGAGAAGGAAAATTCAGGACTGGAATCAAGTCTCCCTGCTGCCAACCTGGGTGCTTACCCATACACTCCTTGGATACTCTAACCCCATGTCACTTCAGGCTGAAGGCCTAAAGCCCTCTTTCCCTCATCCAGGACTCTGTCTCCATAGGCAGCCCATAGCTCCACGTTCAAATCCTATAGAACTCAGCACTTCCTCGGTGGATGGGATGGCCCCATTCCTAGGAGCTGAGATACCCGCTTCCCTATCTCAGGGAATATGAGAGTGTGGTGAGCAATTTCCCTCCCATCTGATCTGGGAGGCAACCACTGCCAGGCCCTGCCAGCACAGGGTGCATATCCTCACTCAAGGAGCAAGGATTGCGCTGGATCTGAAGCTCAGCGGCCTGAAGCTAGTTTAGAAGAGCAGGCACATCACACACACACACACACACACACACACACACACACACACACACACACACTGGCAGCAGCAGCAGGGTTGGCATCCATGCTTGAGTCTCGTCCCTGCCATCAGCAGTGCTGAGCTGGCAGATGGGGGTGGGGAGCTGTTTGATTGAGAGTGACAGGCACTAATGGCCGCTCACTGCCCTCGGCACAAACTTGACACATCAAGTTGTAGAGGATTCGAGCAATGGTGACAGGGAGGGCATCAGGCACAGGACGGAGGAATTAGAGGATCTTGTGGTCCTCCATTTGGATGCCCAGCATAACCAGTCTGGAGGCACGGCATCCTGGGAGGGATGGCTGGAGGAGGGCCCATGGGGGTCCTTTCCCATCTTCTCACTTTACCAAGCCAGAGGCACACAGAGTACTTAGCTGCAGGCTGGGTTACCAAACTGTAAACTCTGAAGACTGTAAGGAGACTGACCAGAGCCCTGCCCTCAGACACAGACATCACTGACCTACAATGAGAGCAGGTGCCCTAGCTTCCCACATCAGCCCCTTGGGTGGGTCACATGTGTATTCTTCAGCCCCAATTGCCTAGCTAGATGCCTTACTAGCTGCTGTTGCTCCTTTGTACCTTTGAAGAGTGTCTGGGAACAGCCCTCATGATCTGCAGAATGCCTCAACCAAGCATCCACTGCAGAGGAAGCATCCCATCTATTGGGGTAGGGTGTTTCTCTGTGTGGCTGTGGGTGAGGCTGAGGATCCCAGAGGAGTTGGTAGGAGTGGCCATACCACCCACCCACCTACACACACACACACACACACACACACACACACGGTGGGGGGGCAGGGAGGGAGGCCAGTGCACACCCCTGTTCTGTTTCCTGCTCAGCACCTGTCTTGGGCATGCGTAGGGCAAACCTACACTTTGCCCCAGAGTATCGGACAAGTCATGTGGATAGGGCTTAGGATCCTAGTCTAGACTAGATTCAAGCCATAGCTCCACCATTACATATGACTGTGTGATCTGTGTTAAGCTACTTAACCTCTCTGTGCTTCGGTGCCTTCCACGGCTGTTATGAGGATTTCGTGAGTTCACACATGGCAAGCGCTTGGGGCATGATTAGCTCTCTGGGCTGTCTACTGTGTAGGGACAGGAGAGACTGAGGCCCTCATTTTTCCCAAGAGGCTTTTGGAGGAGACACACCTTTCCCCCTGGGGTGCAGCCGGACATTCCTATAAGCTGTCTGGAAATCACAAGGAGGGGGAAGGAAACTACCCATGGAGGTTTCCATGGAGAAGGACATGTCCCACTTTCTCTTCCTTCCTGGAGCACCATGGTCCTGCTAATGGAGCCTTGTGGTTTGGGGACACAGGAGCCTGGCTAGGAGGTCTGAAGGTCACAGAGGGGCCAGGTCAGCATGAGGACTATAGACTTGCAAGGCCAGCCCTGCACCCTCTTGAACCACTCATGACAGTGGCCTGTCAGCCTCTGTGCCTCAGTTTCCTGCCCTGTGCATGTCTGCACCACTGTCACAGATGGACATTTCTGCCCTGATTGCTTCCTCGGTGTGACTTCATTTCACTGTCCTCCCGGTACCTTCCACTGCTTCGTAGTCTCTCTCCAGATCCACTCATCTCCCCTCCCCCATGCCCAGTTGGGGACACATCTTCAGTCAGGCCTGGCTCCTCACACTCTCAGACTTGCCACTGTTGAGGGTCGAGGGCAGTCCTAAGGCTTTCCTTCCTGGGGCCGCCATCATAGTCTTTTACCTCTCCATCCTGTACAGTCTCCACCTCTTCATCCAGTGCAATCTCCGCCACGTGAGGCTGGGCATTCATGCAGAAAACACTTTGTGCTTAACTGCCTCAGCACAACCCTCTTGCTTTTGAGCCAAACTCAGCGTGCACGTGTGTGAATACACACAGAGAGAAGTACTCACATTTGCACACACATAAACACACATATGTGCCCGTAAACATGCACATGCACACACAGGCCCCTTTCCTTTCTGAGACACCCTTACCTCTTCCTAGCTTGTGCCTCCTCAAGTACTACTATTTCATCTAAGAGTGATCCCAGCATCCCCAGCCCTTCCTGTGGCCTCAGCATCCCATGCATACCCTAATGAGAGGTTTATCCCAAGAACCATCATCCCCTAATTATCAAGCTCTTGAGAGCAGATGCGGTACTTCAGACCTAGTACCCAGTCATTGCAATAATGATGATTTGTTGGCTATCCACTGTTTGCCTGCTGTGCCAGAAGCTAGGAAACCCCTGGGGTAAGATGGTCTCTGCCTCTCCACCTGCCCTCATAGACAGGCTGTCGGAAAGGAAGAGAGTGGGAAAAAAGCCATCAGAAGTAGCAACACAGACATATGTGTGCAGGGTTCTTGGGAGACATGGTGGAGTAGGAAAACCCAGGGTAGCACATGCCATCGAGGGGCTATCTGGCAAACATTTAGCTCTGCCGCCAGCCTGACCTGAATTTAAACACTGTGATCTGACTTCCTCAGTGATATGTACTTCTCTACATGACCACCAGGGGAGAAGGGCTCCGAAGAGTTTGGGTTTTGGGCTAACCCAAAACCATAAGTGACAGAGAAAGTGACCTGTACCCCAGAGCTCTGACCAGGGCATCCTGATGGTTGCAGAGACATCAAGAGCTGGCAGCTTCTCCCACTTCCCACCCTCACTCCTGCCCTGCACCCATCTTTCCGTGGCTCTTCCAGGGCCTTCATACAAAGAGCTCCTCATACAAGGAGCCTTCACCTTCTAGACCCCCAAACCTTCTAGTCCCTGCCGTAAGCATCTCTCAAGAAGGCTTTGAAACATAAAGAGCAGGGCCCTGAGACTTACTCACTATTCTGTCTTCCACAGGTAGGTTCAGGCCTTCCTTGGGTATCATTCCTCCCCTGCAGCCTGGCTTGGGAATGCTGCTTCTCACCAGTAGTCACCTGAGGACCCAGGCCTCACCCAGAGCCTCTAATCACACACTCAGGCTAGGACCCACTCACCTGTCTTACGACCCTTCCCAGGTGACTCGGAGGCACATTACATCATGGCTCTAGCACAAAGGAGGGGTCAAATGGGACATAATCAAGTCCTAGCACCCCTGTAGATGTTCTGTGGTCAGTCTAAGAGACTTCTGTTACTCTCTCCCCTTTGGACTGATGGAGTCTATCTTTTCTTCATGAGCATCCCGCAGTAGACAGTACCATTCTTTTTCTGGATGTGGGTCCTGTCATGAAGGATGCTGGATATGGCTGAACAAGATCTGGTTTTCTCTTGCCCTGATACACCACTGGCTAAGTCACTCGTGGTAAACTTCTTCCTTATGGCCAAGGCAAAGGGCAGTTTGGATGAAGACTAAGGAAGAGGGTCAGGGGTAGATCATGAGGTTCCTTGGAACTCAGTCATGCCTGCCTTTGAGTGCTGTGGCCTCTACATGCAGGTCCACACCTGTGAATTCAGCCAGCTAAGGATTCCACCAACTGTGTGTTGAAATTGTGTCTGTACTGAACTTTACTATACAACTATTGATCTCGAATTAAATATTTTAAGTCTAGAGATGGCTGGAGGGTATGTATTTGTAATATGCAAATATTGTACTATTTTACATAAGGGAGCCTTAGCAACTATAAATTTTGCCATCCATGTAAGGCCTGAAACCAGTGCCTACCCCTCCACTTCCAGATACTGAAGGGTAATAGCATCTTAAATCTCTGGGTTCCGTTGGTTAGTTAGTCATTTACATGTGGTTGTGTGTGTTCACAGTTGTATGTGCACACTTGAATGCATGTGGAGATCAGAGGAAGGCACGTCTTTCTCTATCACTCTCTGCCTGGTTTCTTCGAGATAGTCTCTCACTAACCCTGGGGCAGGGCTGGCAACTCCCAGCAGTCCTCCTATCTCTGATCCTCATGCAACCATATCTAACTTTGCATTGGGGCTCTAGGGATTTGAACTCAGATCCTCATGTATGCACAGCATTACAATACATAGCAACCAACTACACCTCAACACCTGTTAAAGTTAGGCCTCTGTTCTGCCTCCCAGCCCCATGCTCCCAGAAATAAGACGCAGACTAAAATTATATTTACAAATAGCTTGTCATATACCTAGGCCCTTCTCTGACTAGATCATAACTAAAGATAACCCATTTGTTTTAACTTACATTCTGCCACATATCTGGTTACCTGTGCTTAGGTACCATGAATCCCTCTCACATCTTTTTGGACTCCTCTCCCTGCCTCCATCTCTCCCCATCTCTCCTCACTCCTCTCTTTTTTCTACCTCTAACCAGGTAACTCAAAACTCAATCACCTCTAATCCCTCCAGTCATTGTCTGTAGCTAATTTTATTTAACCAATAGTTTTAACAAAGTTTGACACACAAAAGCATATTGAGGCCAGGGCGGTGGTGGCGCACACCTTTAATCCCGGCACTTGGGAGGCAGAGACAGGCGGATTTCTGAGTTCGAGGCCAGCCTGGTCTACAGAGTGAGTTCTAGGACAGCCAGGACTACACAGAGAAACCCTGTCTAGAAAAACCCAGAAAGAAAAAAAAAGCTTATTGAGGTTAAGGCCTAGACCTTCCCTTCTGGTACAGACTTTAGCATTACAATACATAGCAACCAACTACACCTCAACACTTACCCACTGAGACACCTCCCTAGCCCTGGTCCTGTGACTCTTAGAGCCTGCCACTTTACTGTTAGGATTCTTGTATCATTGAATTATATTAAAGCTTTCATGAAGCTAAATTAAGATGAAATTGCCATCACCAATATGGCAGAACAGGGAAATATTTGAAGGCTTAAACTCCATACCCTGTTTTCAGGATGGTCCCTAGCAGCACTCGCCTGTGGAAGGCAGTTAGGGCAGGATACCACAAGCAGAGGCAGGCTTCAGCCTAGATCAAGAGCTCGAAGAGATGAATTCCTGATGAAATATATGAGTTGCTGCTGGTTCTACCCAACTCCAACCCAGACTCTAGCAGCAGCTGAGGCCAGGACTTCACATTGGACTGACTGGCAGAATTAAGTATTGATCTCCAGGACACTGTGACAATCTTGCCAGCTTCCCACCATGTCTTCATACTTCTCCCCAAAGGAGCCCCACCTTATCTCACCAGTGTCAGGGTCCAGGAGCAGGCCTCCTCCTAGTCCCCCTCTCCCACTGGCTAGCACTTCTGAGTCTCTTCACTCAAGCCTGTGAGGGCAGCAGCTGTCCCTGGAAACTGGCAGGCAGGGCAGTTTGCTGCCAGATGTTCTCCTGCCCTTAAGTCAGAGCCCCCTTAAGTCAGGTGTGATTCAGCTGACATAGGGGTCTGCTGGTTGTACGTAGTGTTTTGGTTTTGCTTGGTGGTTGCTGGTTGTGGGTTTGGGGAGGAGTGTTTGTCTGGTTTTGCTTCTGACTCTGAATTGTCATCACTCAAAATTCAACATGGTTGACACACAAACCCTGAGCTCATAGTCTGGTGACACAGAACAGGGATCTGAATCTGCCCATGAGATATGTGTCCACAGCCCATAGACCCTGCCCAAGGCCCAGGCTGTTTCCCTCCCATCCGAGGTGCAGATTCTGTGTCACAGGGATAAGTACTGGCTGTTTGCATGTCCCTCCTAGGTCAGAGCTTGAGAGCAACCCTTCCGCCCCTGGAGGTTCCTCATTGGCTCTTCCTTTCAGCACTTTGGCAGATGCCTGGTCTGTGAGGAGAGGTTGAAGGGAGGATGCCATGGGCTGGGGATGGGGAGTTGAAGCCACAGCAGCCAGAACAGCAGCAAAGCCATGCCCACAAAGCCGGACAGCTAGGAAGTACCACAGACTTGGCTGGGTGGAGCAATGCTTCTTCCCGGGCTCTCTGATCCTCTTTCTCCCTCCATCCACCTCCCAATAGATGCCATGTTTTCCTAAACAGTTTGATGTCTGCCTCTCTTCATATATACATACATGTACCTTCCATACAACCTCTACAGGTGTCTTTCGTGTATCATGTAGGAGCTCTTTGTCTAGCCGAGGGTGACCTTGAATTCCTCAGCCTCTCCTTCCCAAGTGCTGGGATTTCAGGGGACGACACCACTCCTGACTCATCTCATTTTTATTTAAGAATGCCTCTCCTGTTGGACAGTACCAGTCTTCTGGGCCAGTCCTATACTGCCATAGATAGTGTGTAGTGGAAACCAGGCACCTACGTCCCTGCACACATGGGCAGATAGAGTCTCTCAGAAGCATAGCTGCTGGGTCAAAGGATCTAGGCGTTCATAACTGTGATAGATCCTACAAAACTTCCCCAAAAGAAGTTCCCCTCATTGTAGACCCTGGAATGGGTGTGAAGGAGGGCCTGTTGCCTCTTACTTGAAGTAGTCACTGGCTGCTAGAGCTTGGGAAGATTGCTGCATACATTCCACCAAAATGGCTGTGGGGAAGGCTTTTTCTGTGCTCTGTCCAGTTGATCCTGCACCCACAGCATTCTTTTCGCCATTCTGTGCCCTGCAGATCAACTGTGTGACATTCCCTCACCGGACACGATGCCTGAACAACAGCTGCTCAAGCCGACCGAGTGGAGCTACTGTGACTACTTTTGGGTAGGTGCTGCCTCCGGTTCCCTTCACTGTGACCCCAATAGGAACATACACCCAGAAAGGCAAGGGCAGGAAGGGCCTTTCTCAGTGAAGCCTCAAGATAGGGTTCTGAGCTTGGCATCTCAGACAGGACTTTCCTTTTCTAGATCATTCCAGCAGTCCCAGGGAATCTGTGTGGTTTCTAGTCACAGTGACGTGGAATGCAAAGAAACTGGACAGCCATTACCTTCAGTGTTTGATGGAGGCAGGAGACTAGAATTGCTTTTAGTAAAGAAGTCTGAGCTCTGAGCCTTCAGAGCATTGCTGTGAGTGGCCTTGAGCTCGTGTTCTACCTCCATGCATGGTATTTTTCCAATGGAATCATGAGGAAGTTGAGTGCAGACAGGATATATAAACTGACTCTTTCAGCATCCACACTCTCAAGCTGTTGTATATTGCTTAGTGGGCACAGAGATGCCTATTGAAAGATGAGAAGTTTCTGCAGGTGATGGGTGGCAGGATCCACCACCTCAGTCTCAATACACTTTGTGTCACTAAACTGTATGGATACTTAGAAGACTGACCCAGTCAATCTTGTGATAGATATATATTCCCACCATTAAAATGTTACCTTAATGTACATATAAAGTCTCACACCTCAAAAATGCCAGAGCTAGTATTTGCATGCTTGAAGTCAGCAGGTACAACTGACTTCTGCAGTCATAGTGGTGAGGGTTCATGCCACCTTAACCATCTATGGAAAACTACTAAATCTCTACAAGGAACTTTTAGGAAGACCCTGAGGAATGGTCGACAAATAAAACCTCTATCCACCACGGCACAGAATGGATAATCTGCCCTCTTTATAGATTTGCTAAATACTAGGCAACGGTGCTGTTTATTTCTCCAAAATCATGCACCCATTAGGAAGTACATGAAGGTTCCTGCTTGCCCCAGTAAAGTGGTACCTGCCATTCCATCTTGCAAAATAGAGGACTGAAGAGGACTCAAGGAGGTGAAAGTTTTGGGGGCCATGAGAGGTGATCCTGGAGAGAGATGTGAATGCAGGCATAAGGAGACAGGAAGATTTTGTAAACCTGAAGGAAGTCATATCTTGTGCTGTCTATAATAGGGAGGTATTGAAAAGAGGGTTTTAAGAAAAAATTGGGTATAACCTCCTCTGTGCATGTAGCAGATGGGAATGGAGGGTGATAGGTGAGTTAGCTGTCCAGGAAGAATGGTGGCAGCACAGCAGAGTCAGACAGAGGCAGCCGTGTTCACAATAGTCATCTCTGGGGCTCTAGGGACCAGGACGTATCCTAGAGAGGAGACAGAGAAACTTGTAGGACTGGGCAGTGCATGTGATCCTGCCTGCTGCTCAGTGGCATCCTGGGACCACATTTGAGAGCCTGCATCCTTTTCTGCCTGTTTGGTGTTATGTTGAGACAGCTGGCCACCTTGTACATCTGCTTCCAGGTGCTAGGATGACAGGCTTATGTCACCATACTCACCCGAGAGTTCTCATCTTATTCTGAGCTCTAGCAACTGATCCGTCCCTTCTTAGTGGTTTTCCTCTCATGATCATCAAGGCCTTTTCCTCTTCGTGGAAACATCCTCTCACTAGCAGAGTCATGGGAGCACACTGCTCTTGCTCGTCTGCCTTTAAGCCAATGAGTCGTTCAGCCTGTTTATCCCAGAGAGAGGCATGTCTGGCCTTGCGCTTTTGGGTGATTTCCTTGTTTTTCCATCAAGATATAGCATTAACAGAATGAAGGGCACGCATCTTCAGTGCCCATAGGGAAGCCTCTGTAGGGTGAGTGTGATGGTGGTCTCCCTGTTGGGAGAGGTGTCAGTGACATGCCCAGAGGCTCGTGGGTCAGCATTGCTGAGGAAAGAGTTTCACTGTACTCAGAACAGGGACGAGGGTTCATGAAGCCCTTCACAGTGAGCAGAGTATCTGCAAGCATCAAGAGTTCCCTGGTCTTATCTGGAAGGGATCCTAGAGATACTGCTCAACCCCTCATGACTTGGGCTTTTGTTTCTTCCTAGGCGGATAAGAAGGACCCCCAAGGCAACGGCACGGTGGCTGGGTTTGAACTGCTGCTGCAGAAGCAACTGAAAGGCAAGCAGATGCAGAAGGAGATGTCTGAGTTCATCCGGGAAAGGTGAGCCCAAGGCCCACGCAGCTCTAGAGTTAGTCACAGGCCCCACCCTGAGCCCTAAACCCCAAGGGAGTGGATGGTTTGCCACACTCAGCCCTGGAACAGATGTGGCTAACAAATGTGTGGTATAGAGATGGATAGTGTTTCTAAAGGTTTGAACAATATGCAAAATATTGATAGCCAGGCACAGTGCTGCATGCCTATAATCCTAGCATTTGGGAGTTGAAAGCAGGAGGTGAGGAGTTCAAGGTCATTATCAATTGTATAACAGGTTTATGACTTGTCAGAGCTGCATGAGACCATACATACATACATACATACATACATACATACTACGTACGTACGTACGTACGTGCGTGCGTGCGTGCGTGCGTGCGTGCGTGCGTGGTGTGTGTGTGTGTGTGTGTGTTGTGTGTATTACATTAAATCCTGGAAGCCTGGCATCTCTCTTTGCCTCCATAGCCCCTGTGCAACAATTGGCTGGAGCTGAGTAGCCCCATGGATGGGTCATGTGTCCTGTGTCCTATTTACCCCAGTCTCCACTCCTCCCCACTGCTCCTGACTCACTACTTTGCTCCTTTACCCTCATGTGAATCACTGTCCCTTGTCACAATAAAGAAGAGGAATGTGACCTGTGACCTTCCAGGTCTTTTTTTTTTTTTTTCTTGAGACAAAAGTCTCACTGTGTGTCCTTGGCTGACTTCAAGCTCACTGTGTAAACCAGGTTGGTCCCAGACTCAGAAATGGACCTGCTCTGCCTCCTGAGTGCTAAGACTAAAAGTGTACCCCACTCCTGGCCTTCTGCATCTTCTTTTAATTAGAACTGATTCCAAGCTAAGGGAGACAGAACCATCCTCCCACCCCATCCCTGCCTCTGAGGATTCCAATAGCCCTGTGCCTGCAGAACTTGGTCGTAGATGAAGATCCAACAGTTTCAGCTTATGGAAAATAGAAAGCTGCAGAAAAGTCCCCATTTCATCTTCCTCCTCCTTCTCCCTAAGTTTATATCCCAGCATAACTGCACACCTGCACACCCATGCACACCCCATGCACACCCATGCACACCCATGCAGAAATGCACCTGTACACACACATATCTACACCTAAATATCTGTGTACCTGCACAGCCATGCATCAAATGCCCACACAACTGTATATCTGAGCACCTGGGCTCCCACACACCCTTACATCTGCACACCCACATCTGTACCCCACATCTGTATACCTGTTTGCCTACACATCTACATACCTGTATGCCTGCATGTCTACACACTCATGCACATGTACCCCCATGTGACTACATACCTATATGTCTGGATATCTGCATGCCCTCCTCACACCTGTACACTCACACATTCTTGTGTACCCAGATCTCACACATACACACCAAGCATCTGTATATCCCTATGCAGAGAAAGCTACACATCCATGCACCTGCACACTCACAGACCCCTATGCACACACACCTGCACATGTATGTTTCTGCATACCACAGCCTTGTGTACCTATTCTTGCATACCCATGTGCCTGAACACTCACATGCCTGTGCCTCCGTACCTGCATACATGCGTACACATCTACACACTTGTATACTTGCATATCCACATCACATACCCAAACATCTGTATACCACACACACCTACACCAGTGCACACAAAAACACATTCTTTCACAAACTTATGCACAAGTTTCCAACAAGAATTTCCAAAACTTCCTGGAAATATTCACTGCAAACTGCAAAGATCTTTTTAAAGTATTTCTTCATTATAACACTAGTAATCGGGTAATAATGCTTTGGCATTTTTAAAGCCTGTTTTTCCTTAGGAGGCCTATTTTCCATGTGTATAATCAAATCTTTATTTTATGACCCATTAAACTAGTAGGAAATTGGAAAGCTGCTTTGTTCAGATGTGAGAAAACAGAAGCATAAAACAGACAAATAGGAACTAAAACTTCAATATGCATATGGTTTATACTCATAACAGTGTCCTGTTGGCAAATGAATGGTCTCTGCTATCACGGGCCACTGTGATCATCTCTGGGATCCAGTGGAGGGAATTCAAATCCCTGGAACCTTTCTTGGCCCATCTTTGGAGCTCTAGGAGAAGGTTGTCAGAGGCGGGAGAGCCAGGCTGCAGGGCTGGGAGTATACCTGGCCAGCACAGCCCTGGCGTTTGCTGGGCTGAAGGTAGTGGGCGGGATGTGGAGATGGTACAGGCTGGTTCACAGCAGAGGCTCAGGAGGCAGATGGTGTGTGCACCTCCCTCTGCTGGCATGTGCACTTGGCCTTGTGACATGGTGAGATCTGCTTTCTGGAGATCTTGGCCACAGTAGGTAGGAAGGTGTGGGGTAGCTATCCACGTAATCAGGGTAGAGGCAAAGATAGGCACCCAAAGAGACAGTGATAAAGGATGGAGATGGGTCAGTATGAAACTCAGGAGCATGCAGACAGGCTCCAGCCAGAAGTGAGCAGTGAGCTGTCGTGCAGATCATTCAGCAGATCTGCATAGTCTCTCCCCAGGCCTCTGCATTGTTTGGGTTTTGCCACCCTAGCAAGTGGGAAGCAAATGGGACTCCGCCGTTCACTGAATGAAGGTGTAGGGCTGTCTCAGGCTCTGCCTTCTGATCACCTCTGGTTGTCATCGCCCAGCTCTGCTTCCCACCATGGTCCCAAGGGCCTCTTAGGAGGTGGACATGCTGTTAATGGTCCACTTAACACAGAGGTACCTAGCTGTACAGAATGTGTCCCAGAGAGCTGCCTTGTAGGTGTGTGGAGGGTTTTCCCCTCCTGGGAAATCCAATGGGACTATTGCTCCCGACACTACCTGGTTCCCATGGGAACACTTGCATCCTTAACACTGCTTG
Organism: Mastomys natalensis; assembly: GCA_021653895.1. NCBI lineage: Eukaryota > Metazoa > Chordata > Mammalia > Rodentia > Muridae > Mastomys > Mastomys natalensis. The sequence goes on along the minus strand of JAJTUV010001716.1, from coordinate 229,106 downwards.
GCAATTGGAGGTATTGTGGGTGGGAAAGTGGAGGAAGATGTTCTCTTCTTGCTTCTGTGGGTTGGGGCCATCTGAGAGTGTGTGAACCTGGAACTAAGGGACAGAAGGGTTGGGGACATGCTGGGCATCCCTGGGAGTCAGTCACAAGCTTCTCTTGTTCCTGGAAGATTCTCATGTCCAACCTGGTGCTAGAAGTGGTGCCGATAACATCTGCTATCCCCACAGCCTGGAGAAGTGGGAAGCAGAGTCCAAACCATTCCTTTATCCAGTAGCTGTCACTGTTGGCTCCTCCTTAGTCAGCGGAGCACTGAGAGGCACTGGGTTTTTCTCTCTTTGCAGGATAAAGATTGAAGAAGAATATGCAAAGAACCTTGCTAAGCTCTCTCAGAACTCCTTGGCTGCCCAGGAGGAAGGGTAAGTTGGGAGGAGAGTGGAGGGGGGGAAGAGGATGAGGGGACACAGAGGAAGGCATCCTTACTTACTCAGCAAAGTTGCTCACTTGGGATGGAGAGATTGCTGTAGGCCCAGCTCACAGTGGGGTCTGTGCCTGTTAGTCTTCTGTAGTCCAAGGTAGGGTCTCAGTACTTGAGGTAGACTCTCCTGGCTCAGACAGGGGACCAATAACAAGGTGGACACCCATGGCTCAAGGTGGGTTTTCATGGCTCAGGATTCAGACTTATGGGTCAAGACTGGTACACAGAACTAGGTGGTTTTGGCCTCTAATCTCAGCACTGCGGTGACTGAGGAATGGGAGATTATAAATTTCAGGCCAGCATGAGCTACATAGCAAGATTCTATGGCAAACAAATGCCCCAGAATACTAGTGTTCATGGCTCAAAGCAGCACCATGACCTGATGTCTGGGTGTTGACACTCTAGCTTTATCCCTTCTGCATATTTTTTAGTGACCCAGGGACTCCTAGGTGCTGGAGCACAGCAGAGACCCTCTGCCCTGTGCCCTGCCGCTGGACAGCAGCCTGTGGGCTCTCAGCTCTGTTCCTTCTTCTGGGTGTCAGGCTGGGCGGAAACTGAGTCTGAGAATTTCCTCTCCAGCCTCTCTAAGAGTGCTTTTGAGAGCCCCAGTCCAGGCCTCATCTCCCTCTCCAAGTGTGACAGTCCAAATGAGGCTTAGGGGACACTTTCAACCCTCCCAGCCACACAGGATCTTCAGTGGGAGAACTCCTTCAGGGATAGACGCCTTCTCTGCTGTCTGTCTGCGGGCCCCAGCCCTCATGATCTCAAATGACAGCCACTGTGGAAAATAGCTTGACATAGTAAAAAAAAAAAAAAGTAGTATACATCACCACTCCTTCCTAGATCTATCCTCAAATGAATCAAAACCAGGGACTCAAACAAGCATACTCAGAGTAGCAGTGGTCACAACAAAGACTACAAGGTGGAAACAACCCAAATTCCATCAGGAGGTGATCAGGTGCAGAAACTGTAGTATACCCACAATGGATACCCATGGATGCACAATGGTCATTCACCCATAGAAAGGAATATGGAGACCCTCTACTCTATGGAGGAACCTCAAAAGCGTGATGCTAAGTAAAAGAAACCATCCACAGTGGATCACAGAGTATATCATCCCATTCCTATGAGATGTCCAGAATAAGCAAAGCCATAGAGACAAGGCCCACTAGTTAGTGATAAAGCGGGAAATGAGGAGTTGCAGTTAGTAGGTACATCTTTTCATTTTGGGTGTGTATATGTCTGCTGTGGCCGCTATAACAAAGTACCACGGACTGAGTAGCTTAAACTGTAAGAATTTGCCTGGGCATGGCGGTACACATCCATCTGCAATCCCAGCTCTAAAGGGTCAGAGATGGGAAGATCATTCATTAAAGGCCAGCCTGGGCTACACAGTGAGATCCCTGTCTTAAAAAAGAACAGAAAAAAGTTTTATTTTGTCTCAGTTCTAGAGACTGGAAGTCTAAAGTCAATGTTCCAGTAGGTCAGTGTCTGACATGGGTCTCCCTGGGGTCACAGATGCTGAAAATCACTGTGTACTTACCTAGCCCCTCTACTTGGGCTAGGGCGAGGAGTGGGTCCTACAGGGACAATAATCCTATTGGATCAGGGCTTCCGCCCTCTAACCTTAACTACTATTCCATCCCCACATCCTTGATCAGAGTTTCAAGCTATGAATCAGGAAGCGAAAGGGGAGGAGGAGGAAATCACAAACTTTTCTTTACGACAGGGTGACGAAGTGTTTGGGGTCATCCGGGATAGGCTGTTCCACACTGTGGGTGCTGTAAATACTTCTGTGTTTCTCACCTTAAACTGGATGAATCATCACGTGTGATATTTTTCATCTTCGAAAGAAAAGTCAAGGCTACCGAGAAGTCAGTACCAACAGAGTCTTCAGAGGACCCCTCTGTCATCCCACCCTTCTGGGGGACCTTAAGAGAGAGTGACCACAGGGGTTGTAGTTGTGAGGGATCTGTGATAGCGAAACAGCTCGAATCTGCCTCATGGCTAGAGTCATCCTGGGACAGAGATTTTTGCCAACGAGTATGGCTTTGATTAGGGCTTCGCATTCGCGGACTGCAACCAAGCCGCCTCCTCCCCATCAGCCACAGGAAGACCCATCAGGGCCTATGTCCCTCTTCAGACCTGAACATGTTTAGCTGTCTCCTGGCCTCACCTACTGCTTTCTGAGCCTGAGACAAGGCAGGAAGCACACGGAAGTAGCCCTGCCACCAGGGAATGTAGCTTCCTATGGGTCCTTGGCATCACTATATGGATCTGGAGTCTTCCGGCTCCCACCCCCTTGGCTTGGGCTCCTGCCAGGGACATTTTGTCCCGCCAGCACATAGCATATGCTCCTAAGATAAGCAGCCGGCTCCTCATGCCAGACCCCAACGCATGAGCACAGTCAACCACACACTCAGGTACATCGCATGCACACACCCCATCACTCCTTCGCCAGCAGGCACAAAGTATAACAGCGCTAGGTCCTGCACCTACAGCGAGGCTCTGGATGATTGGACCAGTGCACCTTGAAGGCTTTGTGGGCTCAGAAACCACAGGACAGTTAGGGTATACTATCTGGGTATACCCTAAGGTGAGCTATCTTGCAACTTAGATGCCCTGTCCAGATTCCATGTCACAAGGCCTGTGGATGCTGGCGAATCAGCAGCCTTCAAGGTTTTCATCCTGCCTTCTGCCCTCTCACGTGCAGGACAATCATGAAATGTTGGTCATTCTTGGCTGGCAGTTCTGACAGGAGCCTGTGTTTTGATCTGTCGTGCCACAGACTATACACTGAGATAGGAGTACACCTGACAGTTTTTCATGCACCTCTTTCTCGTTAGATGCCATCTTCAAATGAGAATTTCTAATGGCTTTCCCCCAAAACATTTAAAACTTGATTTTAATTAACACATATTCATTTGGACATGCTGAGTGGGTAGTTCCATGCATTTGAAGTGCCTTAGAATGCTGAGGAGAGAGGGACGTAGGCATAGGGCTGAGGCCATCTGGTAGTAAAGAGTGTCACCCCTCCACATGGGGGCATGCTATCCCTGCAAGTAGGACTGAAGACACTGTCCAGGCTGTGAATGGTGCCACTTCCCCAGACCCCAATATCCCTGAGCTAACATTCTCAGGATGCTAGACCTGGCCCTAGCCAGTTACCCCATGTGCTCTGCTGGCAGGTGACATACAGCCCTGTAAGAAGAGGCTCGACCCCTCCCAGGGCCTTTTCAGACTATATGTCCAGGACCTTCTGTGTACCCCTCAGCTCCCACAGCACGGCACCTCGCCCCTGCAAGGGTGGTTGGCGTATTAGCTGTCAGGTTGAAGCTAGGATCTACATTGAAATCCTGTGTGCGTGGCATAAGGTGATGGTCAGGGTACTTTTTACCATGTTGTCTCCATAAAGTCTCCTAACAGCTGCCTAAAGACCAGAGACAGAGCTCAGTGGTCGAACATTAGCCTGCTATGTGAGGTCCCAGGCTGTGTTCTCTAGCGAAATACACAGGCACGCCCCTGAGGCTCACCAGCCTGCCTTATCTGTGTGGTTCTGAGTTCGAGACCCTTATGTGCTGCTATAAGTGGATAATTATGAAGAAAAGAAATAGCTCATGGTTCTGAAGGCTTGGAGGTTTAAGATCAAGGGTAGCATCTAGAGAGTGCCTACACACTGCCCTAGCATGTTAGAGAAGCCAGCACATGTCAACAGCAAGGAGAGATGGCTGGTGTAAGGCGCCCGAGCGGTTTGTTATGTCCTCAAGAGTCCCACTTCTTAATACTGCTGTGTCAGGGATGAAGTCTGCTGCACATGCTCTGAGGGGACACCTTCAGATCACCTGACCCATGTAACTGCCACAGCAGCTTCCACTGTGGAGTGAGGTAGGGGAACCTAGCCCATGCAGGTCTGCAGGATGGAACATTCTCCTCACAGCTTCCCAGACCCCAGGGCTTACAGGCAAAGACATGGCCACAGCATCATCACCCCAGATCCACCTAGTCTTTCTCTGATAGGACCACAACAACATACTTCCTTCTTCCAGACTCCATAAATTCCACTTGATAGTTTCACATGAACATTCACCAAGGCCAAGCTAGTACTGCCACCAGGCAGATAGAGAAGTAGATCACAAGGACCAATCTGCTAGCTGCTGGCTTTGAACCTGGAAGCAGCCACTCCGGTGCTTTGTCCCAGTGGGCTGTCTTCTAAGCAGACTTTGGTGCTTTGTCCCAGTGGGCTGTCTTCTAAGCAGACTTTGCTGCTGAAGTTTAATGAATTCCCTGGGGCTAACAGCTTTCCCATGAAATGAGGTCAACTGGCTGGATGAGAGGTTGGGAGAACAAGTCAGGGGTCCAGTTTAGAATGATCTTGGGGCTTAAGGGTCCAGATAATGAATTCTGTATCTTGGGGGCTTTGGGAGTCTCCAGGACTTCTGTTTAGAGCATCTCTTCGGAGCAGAGAGATGGCACAGTTTAGAGTGGACACTGTATGTGAGTGGGGTACGTGATCCAGAATCTACTAGAGAGAAGCCATGCCTCTGCAGATGGCTAGGAGAGCCTTCTCAGTGTGTGGCTGCACCTGGGATGTCCCTGGACCCAAGTGGACCATCTGTGCCTCTCCTGGAGGCCAAGTGGCTGAGACCTGAGAGCTGGCTGCTAGGGAGGGGCGTTCGAAAATGAATCTGGTTTTCTTCCTTCTGTTACTAGCATATGTTTGTCACCTCAGCAGCAAACCAGGGTGTGTAGTAGAAAAGTTCTGGGGATAGTGATGATCAAGGTATCAGTGTTTTATGCCTCCCCAAGACATGGAGCTGAGAACCATGATCCCATCTTAGGGAGGGTTGTAGCTTTGAGCCAGAGCTCTCTTCCCTGCCTCCCCCCAAGTCTAACGGCTCCTTCCTGTTGCAGCTCCCTGGGAGAGGCATGGGCCCAAGTAAAGAAGAGCCTGGCAGATGAGGCTGAAGTTCATCTCAAGTTCTCTGCGAAGGTAACCCTCCCATCCCCTCAGGGTTAGACCAGGGCACGCCGATAACTGGTTACCAGCTCTCTCTAGCTTGTATTGCTGGCCATTTCCCATGGTACCAAGTCCATGAATGCAGAGTTGAGAAGGGATGCCCACAGCTCACTCCCCATTAGACAGTGTCTCCACTGAACAGACAGTGTCAGAAAGGGCCAGACATGTGACCCAAAAAGCACAGAGTAAAAACACAATGTAGGTGTTGAGAAATGATTCCCTTTTTAAAAATATAAGTCTAAGTTTCTGATAATTGATGCTTAATATAATGAGTTTAATGTCTTTTTAATCGTAGCTATTTTATTTTTTTTTCTTTCTTTTTTTTTTTTTTTTTTTTTCGAGACAGGGTTTCTCTGTATAGCCCTGGCTATCCTGGAACTCACTCTGTAGACCAGGCTGGCCTCGAACTCAGAAATCCGCTGCCTCTGCCTCCAAAGTGCTGGGATTAAAGGCGTGCGCCACCACTGCCCGGCATCATAGCTATTTTAACAAGCAGCTCACAGTGAGCTCTTAGGAGCCATGGGAGGCAGCCTGGCGTCTGTGTGGTAAGAGTGGACACTCCCTGGTTCACTAGGGTGATACCTAGCCTTTCTTTGTGAGTTTCCCGGATTGGCACAGCAGTCAGCTGTCTCTGGGAGCACTGGGCTGTGGCCAGGGGAGGATGTTTTAAAACTGATTCGTTGCTGCAGAATTTTTGAGTATCCCCTCCTTTTATCTGCTAGGACCAGACAGTCTTGAGTCCAGGCCTGACTCTGTCCTGCTCACTACAATGGACACTGAGCACCTTGTAGGATGCTTATTAGATACCTTCAGAAGAAACCAGTAAATCACTCAGCAGTTCTCCATCCACGGGTGGCGATCCCTTTGGGGATGGAATGAACGACCTTTCCACAGTGTTACCTAAAACCATCAGAAAACACAGATATTCACCTTCCAACTCTTAACAGTAGCAAATTACAGCTATGAAGTAGCAACGAAAATAATGTTCTGGTTGGGGGTCAACACAACATGAGGAACTGTATTAAAGGGCCACAGCATTAGGAAGGTTGAGAACCACTGATACAGAGCCTATGGTTGTCTCCTCTCGACCCCCAGTCTTTCGGCTCTGCTTTGCCTCAGGATTTCCAAATGAACCTCTTTTCTCTTCTTCACTTAGGCCTCCGTATTTCCTCTCAAGATTCTTACCTACCTCCTTCTACGTGAAAACCAAACCAAATGTCTCAGTGAGATAACTCACACTAACGTGTGTGTGACTGATAGGGTTGCCCGTCAGTGTGCCCTCCTTTTAAAGGAAGAGAGGCCTTTGGAAGTGTCGCCCAGCATCTTGACCTGGCCCTTCCTTCCTTCTCACCTCCTGCCACTGGCCAGTCCACCACAGCAGCCCTGAGTACTACATGTTCTTGTGTCTGAACACCCTGAGGCCCCATGCTCACCAACTTGTCATTGACGGTAGTATCCGTCCAAGTTCCTGCAGCTTTCACGATAGCTAGCCCTCTCTTTGTGATGCTGTCCCCAAGTATCATTGCAATTCCACCATATCAGGTCATTGGGTCCCTCGCATGAGCACTCTTGAAGGACAGGAATAAGCCGCTCTACCTAGCCCTCGCTCTGTGATGGTGTGGTATACACAGTAGAAGGACTGACTCAAGGGCTGAGACCTTGGGTGAGCTTTGCAGGGAATTGTGCTGCTCCTGGCTTCTGAAGGGGGTGAGTGCAGGAGACAGAGCTGGCATGCCCCTCCCCACGCCCTGTGGGGAGTGACATTTCCCAGTTCACAGGAGCATGCTCATCTTCATACAACCAAGCCCTTCCCCAGCACACGGGAGCCCCTGTGAGGAGGGAGCTCCCTGAACTGCCACTTTCAGTGCTTCAGATGAAGCAGCGGGTTATTTTTAAGCCATGGTTCAGGAGCAGTTTCTCTCCAAGGCCTCCCTCCTCCTGTCCCAGCTCCCAGCAGAGATGGTTTTCCTGCTTGAGGTGGAGGCAGAGGCCACCAACTAGAGGCAAAAGGCTGATGGGTTCATCTCCAGCACTAGGGAAAGACCCTAGCCGGGGAAGCTTCCACCCTCACAGCGAATGCCCATGGTGGGTGCAGGGCGATTTCCCAAACACTAGGGCGTTTTAAGCAAGGTTCACAGGCTCACAGACCCCAGCGCTAAGGACAGCTCATGGAGAGGGGCACACAAATGCAGACCTTACGCCATCAGCACTTCTACAGCTTCTGGCCTGGGCGTGTTGGTGACTGCAGACTACCTCAGTAGCCTCATAATAGGGGCACGGTGATTTCTTAAGAGGAAGGAGATCCTGAGGATTGATTCATCAGCCTTGAAGAATATGATTCCCAAGGCACTAAACCTATTTTATGCAGCTCCAAAAAGGTTTATTGAAATTCTAGTCCATCTGAATGCTCAGTGTCAGGGGTAAAAAGCCTTTTATGGAAACGGGATTGCATACGGTCGGCAGGCTCTCCAGCTCCCCCCCACCCCCCCAACCCCCCTGCCTCCCAGCTCAAGCCAGTGCTAATAGCAACAGCAAATCACAAAAAAAGGCGCGCTCAATCTTTTGGAAGGCAGTTAGAACCGGCCCCAGTGAAAGAGGGGAGCATAGACACATTCCTGCAGATCAAAGGAAGCCTGAGCATGCAGTAGGGGCGTGTGCACACAGGCAGATCTGTGGGCGAGAGAACGAGTGTGCACCCCATCCTGTCACTAGCAGGCTTTGTGTGCATGGGTGGGTTACTTGGCATCTCCACAGTTCCATTTCTTCATGTGTGAAATGAAGCGTTCCAACCAGGCTTGAACCTTGCCCAACCATGACTATAAGAGCCATTTGTACATGGTCACCAAGCACATGTACATACCTGCCCTCATACCCACTCAGAGATACACAGGTATGTAACCAAAACAGATGCTTCATGACACACTACTTTTATTCTGCCTAAAATGGACCCTAATATGTTTCCTCCCAAGTTGGGTCTATTATTTCAAAAAACCTGGTCCTGACCCACTAAATTGATTTCACAACTGTAGTCATCCACCACTTGGAAAGAGTCACAGAAATCATCTCCAACTTGGAATTTCTCTTTTTCTCTTCGGAAGATGTGAAGAGAAGCTCCAGTAGCCCAGATCCTCTGGTATGGGCCAGACAGACCATTCATCCCCAGAAACACTTTCAGGAAAGATCCCTGATGTCATTCACGGAGCCAAGGTTTCAGAGCAAAGAATGAATCTCAAAATAAACCACACACACACACACACACACACACACCAATGTTTGTAAAAAAAAAAAAAAAAAAAAAAAACAAAACTTTAAAGAAGTCCTTAATATATGGGCTAGAGAAATAGATCAGCGGCTAAAGCACTCAGTGTCTGGCTCACCAGAAGGTGGGAGGTCTCCTACGTTAGCATAGCTAGTGCCTTGGCACTGACTGTGCCCCCTCTGCCCTCCTCCACAGCTCCACAGTGAGGTGGAGAAACCCCTGATGAACTTCCGAGAGAACTTCAAGAAGGACATGAAAAAGTGTGACCACCACATCGCTGACCTCCGTAAGCAGCTGGCCAGCCGCTATGCCTCAGTGGAGAAGGTGAGAGGCCAGGGGACCCGGCTGGTGGACAGCTGGGAACTTCTAGGACAGGATAGGTGTACTTTGCCTTTGTATACTGGAGTAGTAGGGAGAGTCCAAGGAATCCCCATCCATCCATGTGGCAAGCAGGAGTTGCTACCCCAAGACACTTGGATGACTCTCCCAAGGGCAAGTGGGAGCAGGGAGACACCACAGGTGAAATGGGAGCTACAGTGGGCACACAGGACAAAGCATCCCCTCTTTCTGTGCACACCACGTCAGATGTGCCACTGTGTCTGGGCCTCACTTTCAGGTGCTCCCTGAAGAATCTCCCCTCCCAGATGCCCAAAAAATTACCTTCTGTGGGTGCCCATACCATGGAAGGCAGGGCTACAGGTAGTCAGTTCTAGAGGGACAGGGTGGCCTGATTTGGTGCCCTATAGAACAGGAGGAGCAAACTCAAAACTTGGCTACATCTCTATCAAAGGGTGAGTAGAGGAGGAAGATGAGGAGAAAGATGACAATGGTGATGATGCAGACACAGTAAGGGCTCAAGCTGTGAGATAAGTAAGTTGGTACTCACAGCCTGTTGAGCCCTGCCAGGGAGAAACTCAGTTGACCTTGTAGTAGTCCCTTCCAACCCTGAAAGACAGTGGTTTGTTTTATTATTATTTTTAGCTTTTTGGATTTATTTATTATATTTATTTTATATGTATGCACATTTCGCTCAAATATGTCTACACCGTCTGCTTGCCTGGTGCCCTTTGATTAAAAGAGGTCACCGAACTCTCTGGAACTGGAGTGATGATTCGAAGCCACCACATTGGTGCTGGGAATCAAGCTCTGTATCAGCTCCGAGAACCAGTGTCTTTAACCACTGAGCCGTCTCTCCACCCTCAGAGACAGTGGTTTTAGGGTCACAGTATAGGCACATGTTCTGGAGGCAACATGGCCTCAGGGACCGACAGATCACATGCAGAGGTGGCTGGAAGAGGGCAGACAAGGAAAATCTAGCTAGGTACCAGCCCTCTAGCTCCTCCATGCCGTGCGGCCATCATCAGCACCACTGTAGCAACCTCTGCATATGCAGAGATGAGATCGGGTAGGTGGGTGGCTGGACCCTGAAGACTGGCTGCAGCTTTATGAATAGCTTCTCTGGGCTGGGCTGTTTCCCACTCCAGGCCCGCAAAGCCCTCACAGAGCGGCAGAAAGACCTGGAGATGAAGACCCAGCAGCTGAGATCAAGTTGAGCAACAAGACTGAGGAGGACATCAAGAAGGCACGGAGGAAGTCCACTCAGGCAGGTGAGCCCATTATCCTGACTACACCAGTGAAGGGGGAGGGGGTAGCTTTCTGGTGGCATGGGCCTTCCCATCTTCCCCCTTAAAGTGTTCCTCGTGTCTCCTCCCTGCACCATGTCCAGGGATCTCAAGAGACAGGAAGCAGGCAAGCTACTTCAAGACCACACTGAGGGCTTCCTGCCATGGCCTTTGGGTTCTCCTAAGCCCTCAATCTAGATCCAAAGATTGACATATTGCTCTAGGCACCAAAAGCTCAGGGCCCTATCCCTGTTTGAAGAGTGCAGCCCCAAGCCCACCCATCCAAGATGCTCCACCACCCTAGGGAGTTAGTTATACTGTGGAAGTGAGCTCCTGCTCTGAGTACAGACGCCAGCATTGGTTTTAAAAGCATCCATAGTTTAGAATTTGCCCAGATTGCTCCAGTGAGCAGGTTTCTGCTGCCACCTAGTGGTAACCCTTAGCTGCTACACAAGGAGGAAAGAAAAGGGCCCTTAGAGACAAGAAATACAGCAACTTTCTCAAATATGCCAAGTCTCCACCACACAAGGGCAGCACATCAACCTCTGGATTTAAGACTTGTGTTGTACAAGGGCTGGGAGATCTTTATATATCCTTCTGTTTAATTTCTGATGAACCTACTGCAATCTGTATCGTCCTAGAACAAAGTCGCCACCTTAGAACATGTAAACATGGGATAGAAATAAATTGACATTAAATACATAGTAACACATCCTGGGTCCAGAAACATTTTCATAAATTCCTGACATGTTTATTGTAAGTTGGAAGGGGGTCCTAATAGGGAAGACATGTATTCAAATTAATTCATTAAATTATAAAACAGAGCTATACTGCAGCAACAGTATATGGCAATATACTGGTTTCATCTGTGCCCAAGAGCATGCAGTGCTATTCACTAGAAACCCCCAAGCAATTTTCTGAATTCAAATAAACTAGATCATATGATACTCTATCTTCAAGCTTCTTTTCCGATTAATATGTCTTAGAAATAGCCCCCATCTCATTCCCTCTAAACCATTTTCTACATCCATTCATGCAGATCAGACACTTTTATTTTTATTGCTATATTTTATGGTGGCGCTGGTGAGGGAACGCAGGACCTTACACCTATGAGGCAAGTGCATTCCTCCTGCGATGTAGCCTCAGCCCCAACGATTGTATGCAGTCTTCTTTCATCATTCCTCGGGTAGATTTTTAGGGCCTTGCCATTGTTTCAGGCTGTTTGCCTGGGACCAGAGATACTGAGTTTGTTATTGGAACTGTAATTCCCTGCATATATTAAGTCCAGATCCTCATACAGAGAGAAGGAAGATGCTGGGTCAGAAGGTTTGATTCATTTTGACAGATATTTCCAAATTGCTTTCCAGAGAAGGCTCCAATGGCTCACATCTATAATACCTCTTCCTTGAATGCTTATCGGCATTGCCTATTATCAAACTTGAAATCACTGGCGTGCTGGTAAAAAAATGAATAATAGTTTTTGCTATTACTGTGTACTTCTCTGTTAGAAGGTTGAGCATTTTGAAAACACACTCATGAATTTTTTTTTACCTCCCCTCCCCCATGAGCTGAGGAACTCCAATTCTTCCCAACTTTCTTGTTGTATGCTGTGTCTCATTCTTAGTGACTGATTCACAGCTTGGGTAGGCATTAGGGAGATTCACCCTGGTCATCTGAATTGCAAGTATTTTCCTATGGTTTTCATTTGTCTTTTACTTTTGTTCTTTGAAGAATAAAAAAAGAAAGGCAGGTGTGTGTGTGTGCATGCGTGCGGGTGTTTAACTTGCCTGGTTTCTGCTAAGGGTTCTCTGTACGTGGTCGTGTTCTCCTCCCTCATCTCTCACAATGCTACTGGAAGGAATGGTGTCTGGATCCTCCAGGGCCCTGACTTCAAGTCACCATCCCCACCGTGAGGAGTCTCTTGCTATCTAGTCTGCATCTCCATTCCAAGCACTTATAACTCCACGATGACTCTTTAAAGCTACAACTGTCATATCTGTCAGAAGAAGAAACTGAGGCAAGGACAGAGTAGTTGGCATGCCCAAAGTCATGCAGCTTATAGGGTGGATCTAGGCTGGCAGGTCTGGCATTCTGGTTCCAGACTCCTCTCTCTCTCAACTGACACTTTGAGAAAGGGTTCGCTCGACACTTCTCAGGCTTGTCCTGGAAAAGAAACACCCTTCCCCCACACCACTTTCAGGTACAGCAGACATTCCTGAAACATGTTCTTAAAATTAGGATGGACATACAGGGTACCAGGGGCCTCACAGTGTATGTGTACAGGGCAGCATGCTGGCTTCATCCTGGAGCGGGTGAGGTCGCCATGGAGATACAAGGATAGAGATGCATCTCTGCTCTTCCCTCTGGCTAATGCTCCTAGAACCAAAGGGGTAGTCATTGGCCTTGGGCAGGGATGAACGCTGTCCCTAAGGTGCAGGAGTCTTGTTATAGCTGTGAGGGTGGAACGTGAGAATTCTGATGTGGTCTTGAGTTACATAGACAAGTCTCCCTGTTTTCCTCCACTTTGCCACCGTAAGGGACATGAGTAGGAGTTATGTCAAAGGAATGATTCTGAATCTGTTTAAATGACTAAATTCAATTCTGAGAATTCCTAGAATATCCTGTGGATGGATTAGACTGAGTCACTTGGCTCTGGGGGTTGGCGCACAAGCTTCTCCCAACTCGAGCAGAGACTGCGATGCCCCACTCTCAACAGAGCCATGCTTACAAAGGGCAGCACTGTTGCATGTCGGCGCCTCTGACACGTTCCTCACCACAGGTCTGGGGACAGTTGGCTTCTGGTTCAGCAGGTCTGGGGCACATCCTGAAGCCCTGCAGCTGCCACAGTTCCCCGGGTCACTTGATGCCATCAGTGTGCCAACTGTGTTTTATGTGGCAAGGCTCCAGGTGCCAGCATCCTTACTAATAATACCTTATAGTCACCCCATAGTTTCTAATTTCAAAAATGTTTGAGATACACACGTCATTACATGAAGTAGTACATTAGCCATGGAGCTGTAGGAGTCGTATGTTCAGATTGATGTAAACAGAATGCTGCATGAATCACTTCCCTCTGGTTCAGCCTGACTCAGTTTCCCCAGGCTCCACTTGTCTGCCCCTCCTCTAGTACTTGGCTTTGTACCAGTGAATGATCCGTGACTACCAGGCTGTTGGGTTGGAATTCAGAATGCTGTCCCGTTTCTATCCCTATCACTGGGGTTCATATGTGTGTATGTGTGTGTGTGTGTGCGGCAGTGCGGCGTGCGCATGCACGCTTGGTAGTCTCCCTGGGTCATGCATATACCAGGTAGACATTCTTACCACTTAGATACATCCCTAAGTTACCCAGGCTGGCCTGTCCTGATGTTTCAGGCTCCCAAGCGCTGAGATTACAGATGTACACTATAGCACCAGAGTCATGTGTAGTCTCTTGATGAAAAACCCCCTCCTGCATTCTTGGGAACTTCGATGGAGTTCAGATAGGCACACTGAGGCCTGTCTCCTGTGGCTTGCCTCTTTCATCTACTTCCTTCTCTTCTCCCCCCACCCCTTCATACCCTGACTTGGCAATGACCACTGTGAGAGGAACAGCCATAACCACAGGCACAAACAGAAAAGGGCAGCCATAGTGGAGACAGGGTGGCATGTAACCGGGCATGATGGTGGCTGTTGGCTTTTCCCAGGAGATGATCTCATGCGCTGTGTGGACCTTTACAACCAAGCCCAGTCCAAGTGGTTTGAAGAGATGGTGACGACCACACTGGTATGTGATTAGAGATGTATGTGCATGTGGTAAGGAGGCTAACATACAAACAGCCCTGGGCAGGGGACAGTGGTCATGGAAGGATGGGGTGGGGTAACAGCAGAAATGGTCATTAGAGCCTTCCCAGCATTGAGGTCTGGACCTCAGTCTATACATGCTAATAAATTCAAGTCCCTGCTCAAGCTTGCCTTGCCCTGTGAACTCAGCAAGGGGCAGGTCTTACTCTGTTCTCCTTTGTCTGAGCACTGAGAGGTCAGAGTGCACCAGGATTTCCTCATCTCAGAACCATGGCCCTACTGGGATAAACAGAGAAGCAGTGGAAAGCTGACAGTCTATCCCCAACACACACACACACACACACACACACACACACACACACACACACCCTCAGGTCCTTGATAAAGGGGGTCCTTATGAGACACCTGAGTGAGGCAGCTGGGGAGCTGCAAAGGCTGTAATGGAAGGCCATGGTGGCAGACCCTGCATGCAATCCTGAATGTTCCTTATTAAGGATCCGTCATCTCTCCTTGTTGACCAGAAGGTAACTGAGCAGAACAGTAGGCTCTTAGACCAGGTGGGAGAAAAAGAACAGCCTCATGCCCATTGTTTACCTTCTCATCCCAGTGTCCAAGATAACCTGCATGTCCCCTAACCAGCTCCCCTGTCCAGGTGCTAGCCCACCTAGGAAGATTAGCAACCTCCTTCAGAGCCAGTGCCCTGGTTTTCCTCTCCTCTGTTAATCTTCTAATTAAGCCCCCTTCTTTACCTCCCTTTCAGGTTAATCACCTGGCAGTGACCTAGTTACCCACAGAATAACAGCTTAATCCTCTAAAGTCACGGAACCAGCTAGAAACCAACGACCAGCCCTCTCCACTATTCCCCTTGACAGTGGCTACCACATCCCCAGCCTGCTTTGCTCCCTGCCCAGTCTTCATTGTCCCTCGGCACTGGGCATGTGTAGAAGCCAGAGTGCTTGAGAGGCTGAGAGCTCCAGCACACATCCCATCACTCCACCACAGATGCAGCTTAAATGCTGCTCTTTCTATAGCTCCATGACACTTTGGGCTGATGGGGTCAATCATAGAACCTCTCTCTCTGAGTCCTAGTGGGGATAATCAGATCCTCTGCTTGTGGAGAGTTCCACACTGAGCTCAGGGCCACGTCCATGACCTTCGTCTTCACCCTAGAGACTGGTTTCTTCTTCATCAGAGCCTAGAGAGTCAGATGGGCGGAGGATCCACTGCCAGGGCCTTGTGTACGACACCTGTTTGGGGAGGTCCCCCTGTTAGAGATGTGTTCAGGAGTCTCTGGTCTTTCCTTCCTCCTCAGGAGCTGGAGCGGCTGGAGGTGGAGAGGGTGGAGATGATCCGGCAACATCTGTGCCAGTACACACAGCTGCGGCATGAAACGGACATGTTCAACCAAAGCGTGAGTTCCCTACCTTTCCACCAAGGCTAGCAGGACAGACTTGGCATGACATCCCAGAGTTCCATAAGATACATTCCTAGGGCAGGTCCTCCTGGGGGCTACAACCAAGGAGGGGGCAGGGGGCAGGGGGCAGGGGAGATGCTGCATTCGCTTGGTTTGTTTTTAGACTGGATGTGGCTAGGCCTTGAACGTGTGATCTTCCTGCCTCAGTTTCCCTAGTACTGGGATCACAGTTATACATTTTCATCCTGCTCTGCAATAGTTAAGATAACTGAATACATACATTTGTCTCCCATGTGAATTTGCTTTAGAAAACAAACCAAATCCACAACTTCTAAAGTGAGGTCAGGTGCCCAAGGGCAGTTCTATTTGCCCATGGAAGACAGATGGAGGAAGGGGTCATCTTTAGGACAGCCTGCCCTCTTCTCCAGGCCTGAGGTCTGCAGACTAGCTCTGCCTCTCACAGCACTCTGCACACCCTCACTCTCATACCAACTCCATGGAGCCCTGGAACCTTCTAGAAAGGATGATCTGAGGTAGTTCTCCAACTGCAGCAGCATGGGACACAGGAGACATCCAGTTCAGCTGCCACCTCTGACAGTGACCCTTCCTCTGTGCCCCTTGCAGACAGTCGAGCCAGTGGACCAACTGCTGCGGAAAGTGGACCCAGCCAAAGACAGAGAGCTGTGGGTCAGAGAGCACAAAACAGGCAACATCCGCCCAGTGGACATGGAGATCTAGAAGTGACTGTATGGTCCCGGGGGTCCTGCTGAGGAGAGGTGCTGGGGGTTCCATGGAGGAGGGCTGTATCTGCCCTATTACCTGCTAACCTATCCACTGAGGAGGAAAAGAGCCACTGATTCCAGAAGGAGGGCCCAGCCAGGGGCTCCCCAATATTCCCAGGCCATAATGATGGACCCACAGTCCTGATTTCACCTTGAAGACTGAAGGCTTCCCTCTAACTCCCATGCTGTGCTTGTCACTCTGAGAACCAACTGAGGCTAGAACCCTAGGGTCCCTGCTGAGTTCCACAGGGTGACCATCACACACCTGTGCCCCAGGTATCCAAGGCCTGTCCTCTAGTGGGATTGTCATCTCCAGGACTAAGATAGAAGAAGGGGGTGTCTCTGTCTCCAAACAATGTCAGGATCAGAATCAAGGACAGGAAGCTAAGTGGAGTTCACATCCCTCACCCATAACCTTTTCAGTCCTTCCCTACTCCCCTCCCCTTTGCATTTTGGGAGCCCACAAGAGGGGTGGGGTTTCTTCCCTACCCAAATCTGGAGAGGTCAGAATGGAACTACCTCAGTTGGCACAAACAGATCGTGGCTCCCGTCAATCTCAGATTCTGGATCTGGCATTCGAGATCTGAATTTTAGATTCAGATCGGGCATTGGCTGTAAAGTCTACCACCCTTTCCTCAACCTCTTCTCAAGGAGGAGACTCCCCCACCTCACCCTGACAGCCCTTTCCAGACTCAATAGAGGATGTTTTCCCAAGTCCTCAGACAGCTTTGTGCATGTTCTAAGGCTTTGGGGTGGAGTCTCACAAAATCTTGTTTGCCACATACGCCCCCCGCAACCCCTCAACACTATGGCAGCCTTGACCAGCACTCTGCCATGCTGACTGCAGACCATGTGGGACAGCAGTGGTAAAAATCAGGTTTGGTTATTCTCTAGAATGGCTCCAGCTGTGGGTGTGCCCAACGAGGTAGGAACTGCTGTCCCCCTTACTGCCATTAGTCAGTAGTGCAGATTCTCGTGACTGTAGATGGTTGCCACCCAGGAAGCGAAGGAACTTTGGGGAGTCACACAGTGAGTGAGGGCAGGGCAAATTCTAGGTGGAAACTTCCACCAGGGGTTGGGGGACATTTTTCCTCATCTTTCCCACAGATGACTTTTTATTTGACCTGTCTATCCTCTGAGCACCACTCACATCTTTCCATCTCACGTGCTCATTGCAGATAGCTTACTAATCTTGGACCTTTTGGCAGCCCGTCCACAGAATCATCTCTCATGGTTGTTAGCAAGATGCCTAATACACTAAAGCAAACTAAGCACTGTCAATTTTTCTTACTGAAACATCTCCACCATAAAGGCCACCATGAGGACATTTTACCAACTTGTGCTCAGCATGGAGCGTGACACCAGCCTCTGATATTAGGACATTATTTCTTGGTTTCCTTATTAAAAACAAAAAAAAAATGGGTGCTAGTGGTAATTTGCTTTGTGGCTTAGCAACCTAATTTGTGAGTGATGGTCAAATTCTAAGTCTTGTCATACACAGGGATTTTGGGGTATCACGATGTGGCTCTCGACTTTGTTCCTTCACACAGCCCCACCCAAAAGGTTCAGAATTCCCTAAGATGTCACTTCCTCCAGCATAACAGCAGTTGGCTGATGTGAGTCGATTCTGTCTGAGGCCATTCTCTTTTTGTTGTCACCTTACTTCCTTAATCTATCCATATATACATTTCCCTTTTATCCCTACCTTCCATTGTTCATTCATGAAGAGTTTTGTTAGAGACAAGCAATCTGTAATCTCTCATCTGAAAACAGGCTACAGCTCTGTCTTTTGAAGAAACCCTCAAATGTCCTGTGTAGACTCTTTGCCTCTTAGTGAGATAGACTTGGCTCTCCTCTTGGATACTCTGCCCATTTGAGTTCTCAGTAGTACCAGCTCTATGCTGGTTCATGTGCATCTGGTTTTTGTGCATTTGAGGTCTCAGTGGTCCTGGCTGTACGCTGGTTAACATATATATGTTCATTTGCACACTCATTTTCTCAGTGAATGCTAGGAACTGGATGCTGAGTGCTGGAACTAGCCTTGTGTCTAGGAGGACACCCTTCAACTTGCTCCATCCCCAGGTAGACAGGTGTGTTCTGATGCTTCTGGACAGAAGGAACAATGCATTTTCCACCCCACCCACTGAGACTGTTCAAGTATTAACTATGCTAAGAGATCTTGACACAGCACTGAGATCTGAGTCTCCTTACTACCAAATTCACACGCAGCTTCAAGTTCTGAAATGGCTTCAGTTGGTTTCCAGTGTGTTTCCGTATACTACAAACAGGAAGGGTAAGAACATGGAGGAGGTGGGTGCCTGGAAATGATACCCAGAACTATGATCATGATAGAGCAAGTGTCAAGCTACCTTCACAGCACCCAGTGAATGAAATCAAGAAGGTGATGAAGTGTGAGAACCTGAAAGTACTTACTGAGTTGAGTGTTCAGGCTGCTGTGGTGGTCCTTGGTCTCTATGCGGTGCTGGGGCCCCAACCAAGAGTCACGTGTCTAGACCAGTGTTTTAGCTACACCCAGCCCAGTTATGTTGCTTTTGTGAACACGTCAGTGCATAGGTCTGAGAGGATCTGGCTCGGTTTATTAAGAGTGGGGAGCATCCATTGTCCAAGCTGAGAGCAGCAACAGTCCTTTCTACCTGCCCCCACCTAGGAGTGCCAATGCACTTAAGCTTTGTCTGCAAAACCCTGATTTAAAAAAAAAAATCTCTAAAATGAATGATGTTCAAAAAAAAAAATGAGTTAGTTGCCATGACAACCTCCAGGAAGAGATACTTGTTTCCCTTCATTATTTTCTAGTACTTTTGAACAGTCCCACAGTGCACAGGCCATTTGAAAGATGTGGATGGCAGCCCTGGGCTATCTCTGCTACAGGGGCCACCTTTCTACCTCACACAAGACCCCGTTGACTCAGGAGGATCTCTGCAATGGTTGATTAATAGCTGAAGCAAAGTATCCAAATTTGTGACAGGGGGTTGTATATATTCCCTCTGTGAAATCCAGCCAATTATCAGGGTAGTAGGTGGGTGCGTGAGAATCTTGGCTAAGCCAAAGCCCCTTCATGGAAATACAAGCCATAAAATTCAAAAGGTGTCAAAAGACCTTGGCTTGTTTGGGGGTTTGCTCCTATCTGTGAGTAGACTTGACAAGAAGAATTTAAACAGGTGTCTGAAGACCTGCTATTACTAGGAAGCTAAGAAAGGCATTTTACAGATATAAAGTAGGGGAGTGGGTCAGCTGCCTGATGGTCTAGCCTGGAGACCCCCTCATTGCCAGAGTTGTTCCCATGCCACAAAGCATCTCTCCACCTCCCTTTTCAAGGTGATTGAGGTATGATTAAAATGCAGTGCAAATCACCCTTTCAAGGAATGCAGTTCTACAAGCAGATCTTCTCAACCACAACCAAGATGGGCATGCCACCATGTCATTCCCCTTTTCCCACCCCTGATCTAGCAACCAGTTCAATGTTCTGTCCCTATAATTTTACCTTTTTCTACAGTGCCATGTAAATGGAGCCACACTGATACAACCTTCTGGGTCAGCCATGATGTCATGTGTGTCAGTAGAAGGTCCCCTTTCCCTACTGACTAGTAGTTCATCATATGGATGGGCCACAGGAGTTCCTTAGTTTTAAAATGAGTTTTTTATGCCCTGGAAGTCATAGTCCCAGATCTCCAGTTTGTTTGTATAACTGCTCACCATGCTTCCTATGTTGCTGGGGCTCCTTCCCCAGACACCAGCTGTTCCCTCGAGTTGCCGATTCTAGTTTTGGGTTAATGAAGAAAGCAGAAAGGAGCAGCGACAGAATGTCACTCTCCGTTGCTACAAGCAGTAAATCTCTCAGTACAAGAAGACCCTCTCCCTCAGGGGGCTGTCACCTCAGTCCTCGGTGGCTTTGTACTTTATTGAACATTGACCCTTGGATATAGCTTGACCCTTCCCCGAATCTGTTTTGCCATCTGCCATTTGAGGGTGCTTGTTCTAAAAGACCTATGAGGCTTTCACCTCCTGTGTCTCCCCTCTCTCCGTTGCCTATTTACCCTATGCACGTGGTCATATATAAGCTGAGTCATGTCTACAGCTGTGGCCAGAAATCCTCACGATGGGCACTTTTCTAGGTAGACCCAAGTGGAATTAAATCATGTCATGAGCTGAGAGAATTACTTAGTTCATCTCAGAATCCCTGAAGGAACTGTAAGTCAGTACCAGTAGCTTCTGGGTCTGTCCCAGAAGTGAGGACAGCTGTAAACACAGAGTCAACTGGTCAAGTCCTTCTTGCTCACTGTAGTTTGATTTGCCAGCACTCATCCTGAGACTAGCTTAGCCTATACTTGTTAGATAGTGGCAGAGATAGGGTCAAGCTCAGTGGAGGCCAGGCCATGCTGAGGGTGGAGCCCTCTGGGACCTAGTCCTCTAAGCTGTCTTGGTCAGGTGTGCTGAGTGAAAGGTGGAGCCTAGAAGGCTCTTGGAAAGCTCCAGGTAGACTGAAATGTTCCTAGGTTCAGGTGAGAGCCAGATCTGGGGAATCAGAACCCAAGGGTCTCGAGATAGGAGGCAAAGCTGCTATGACCCTGAGGTGGAAGGGGCTTTTCTAACCTCTCAACTTCTGGTTAACCATTTCTGAGGTGAAGGACCTGCTTCTCAAGGGGCAGGCTCCATCGGGGGGCCCAAAATCAAGGCACTTCTGCCCTAATCTTCTAGTGTTGAGTGTAGCTTTCGGGGACTGGACTATGGAGACTTGGGTTGGGAGTGTGGATGGCCTTTAGACGCTTTCTGGGTGAGATGAGGGGTGTGGGCCCTGTGTGTTTAAGGAGAGTTTCTAATGGGGCTGTGCTGGTACAGTGCGAAGGGCCAGAGCCACAGTATGGCACCGGGGCAGAAAGGAAGAGCTGAGACTGGCCCTGCCCTGCTTCCCAGTCTGTCCAGTGAATCCTAAGGTCACACCCTGTCAGGACTTCTATGTGCTCACCTGTCCCTTCCCACAGCTTTCCTCAACAGACAGGTTCTTGGACCCAGGCACCAACATTCCAAGGGACACCAGCCAACCTGGGTGAGGGCCCAACTCTGTACGTCTTCCCTTCCCTGGGGAAAGAGATGTCCAGAAGCATTCCCTTGCAACCTGAGCACATCAGCGAACCCCATGAAAGTGGAATTTTCTAACAAAATAAACTTGCTGTTTGGTCTGTTTTCTGTAACTTTTGCTAAATACTTTATACATTTTTAATGTTGAAAAGCGGTGTCTCCTGCCAGAACTCCTCACCCAGGACCAATGTGTTTACTCCACGCTGTATATCTTTCCATGCTCCGGCTGCCTGGACCAGTAAATAAAATGGATGTAATATAAGTTGTAAGTAACATTGTCAAAACTCAGATCCCAATGGAGGCTGCATGCCTCTCCCAACCCCATGATGGCATCTGTGTGTATTAATTTCGAAGAATTAAATGTTTAAATTAGAGTTTAAATGTTGACGGCGTTTGCTATGTATAATTGCCCCTACACCATTATAAAGTGTTTTCAGGAATTTCAATGCCATCTTTTTTTTCCCCTCCTTCAGTTACGTGTACACTTGAGATGCTTAGATTCATCCCACAAAAAATAAACTCTCCAGAGACTTGGGTCCCATAGGACCCTCTTTCCTAGAAGGACAAACACTTTTCCTTCCTACAGGAGGTCTGGACATTCCTCCTGGGCTCTACACACCAGTGATGGTTTCAGTCTGATGACTTAGCAGAAGGACGAAGGACACTAGGACATGGATGCCCAGATGGAACCAATGCTACTGGTCCCAGCCTTGTGCATCCCACCCCTAACTTCCTGCTTCCCTCTACCTTCAGGGTTGCTGCTATTGTCTCTTTACTCTTCCATCCATTCATGTATTCAGCAACACTGAGTGTGCATTTCATGCCACTCTCCTCTCTGAGCGCAGGGAATACATCAGTGAATGGAAGAAGCACCTCTGCCTTGATGCTTTCTAGATAACAGAACCAGATAGAAAAAGTCCAGAGAGCTATGGACATGGCTCTGAGCAGCTGCAGAATATGAAGTGTGGAGGGACCAGGATGTCAAGGCTGGGGTGTATACCAGGGTAATTGAGTGGCTCTGGGGAGAAGGTCTCAATAGATTAGGCACAAACAGACTGGAGATTGGGGTGGGGGTGAGGATGGGGGACTAACAAGTCTCAGTGAAAAAAGTCTAGACCAAGAAGAAGCCATGCTAAATGTTTGAGGTAAGTGTGGCAGGAACAGAGGAGAAAGCTAAGAGGACCCACTCAGGGAAGTGGCACCAGGATGGGACAGGGAAGCTCTACAGGAATGCACTATCTGAAGATGTAAGCATCTTCACTCTAAGTACCAACACTGCAGAGGGTGTTCGCACAGGTGGGTTTGGTAGATTAATTAGGACCTGGATGTTCTTTGGAGGTACAGCTAAGGTCTTGGCAGATGGAAGTGAATTGTGGCAATTGGCAAAGTTCTTAGTTAACTGAGAATCTGGTCCAGGCAGGAGGGTTAGGCAGCCATTACCCACAGCAAGGGTGGCTATACTTGAGAGCCCTTACCAAGCTGAACCCTCACTGTTTCCATTCCCTTCTCCCTGCCAATAAAGAACGTTTGAAGCTCTGACTCCAGGCCAGGAGGTGTCAAGGGTCACCTTCTCCTTGGCTCAGAGCAAGGGATGTGGTGAGGGCTGGGGTCTGAGCCCATAAACAGCTGAGCTTTGCTTGAGGATTGCAGGACTGGCCTTAGGGAGCACAGGCTGCTTGATCCAGGCAAGACCAAGAGGAGTAACACAAATGGCCTTCTCCTCTGCAGGGACAGACATTGGTCTTCCTTTGGGGCACAGGACAGGGTTATTGGCCCAACTCAGACTTAACAAATGGGCTCATCTCCTTGCAAATTTGTTTGGCTAAGGAGCATGCGTGCTCCCTCTGATAGAAGATGTTTATGCAGGTTTTCAAACAGACCTCCAGGCCATGACCCCTCACTCTCAGCAACATCAACACAGCTGCCTGTGCTCTTTCCTGGGATTCCCTCCTACAGGGGTGGGAGGGGGTCCCTCCAGGGCACAGCAACCTGAAGAATAGAGACTGGACCCAGCTGTATCCCACCTGCTTCCTCCTGGATGAAAAGAAATGGTCTCTGTCAGATCCTCCCACCCCAATCTGAAGCCATGTGACTCTTCACTGTCAGCTGTTCCATTGCCATAGCAACTCCAGATCCTCATCTATGAAAATGGAGAGTCTGGCCTCTACAGTCAGCCTCGGAGAGCATGAGAGCAAGCAGAGAGTGAGAGGAAGAGAACCAGTGGACTAGGAAGAGAGGAGAGATGGAGAGATGGAAGGGAGGGGCAGGCAGGCTGCAGCTGTGTTATACAGAGCCAGGCTTGCCAGGTTTCTGACTTTGCCATTCAGGAACAGAATAAACCAAGACCAGAGACGAGTCTTCAGAGCTACTTTTTTTTTTACATGTGACATGGTGGCCTTGTCTCATATGCCAGCTTATAAAGACAGTCCGACACCCTGAAAGTACTATAAGATGGATGGATGGATGGATGGATGGATGGATGGATGGATATTATTAGTGCATGAGTGTGTGAAAGTCAAAAGACAGCAATTCTCTTTTCCTTATATGGGTTTCATGGATCAAACACATTATCAGGCTCGCAGGGAAATGCTTTTACAATGACCTATGCCCGGTTCACCTGGAGGTGCTTCTCGCAGCCTCTCAGAACAAGGGCTGGAGGCAGCTGGTCTCACTTTCTCCTTTCCCTAAAGGAAGTGTCAGGCTACACTGCTATTCCATAGTTGCATGTGCTTCCAGCACAGTGCCTGGGATGAGTGGGTGAGTGGGTGAGTGGATGTTCAGTGTGGCTGGCCCATTTCTAACCATACTTGAGAGCAAATGCCTCCTGCAAAGGCAGTGACCATCCAGGAGGGAAAGCATTCCTACTAGGAAATAGTATTCTCTCCTAAGCTGTGGGAGAAGAGAACTTAACACACACACACACACACACACACACACACACACACACACACCCATAAATAAATGAATGTTTTAAGAAGTTGTAATGTCAGTGCTTGGGAATGTTAAGAACAATTGCTATACAGTCAGAATCCACATAGAAAAGCAGGTGTGGCTATGCATGACCTATAACCTTAGTGTTGTGAGGGAGCAGAGACATGAGGGGCACTGGGCTTGTGGGACACCAGCGTAGCTCCAGGTTCAGTAAAAGACTCCTTCTTAAAGAGTAAGGCACAGTGACAGACCAGGGCCCTGCATCACCCCTGACCTCTATGTGGATTCACTGGCTCACACACGTACACATATGTGCTTAAGCACTGCACACAACATCACCCCACCTACACACACCAAAAAAAAAAAAAAAATCCTTAATATATGATTTCAGCATTTGTTTTGTGGGGTTTAAAGATCTTGTAACATTAATCTGATCCCAGAGTGGGAAATCCACCTCCAACTCAGATTTTCTTCCTATACTTTCACAGCACAAGTCACCTGTGATCCCAAAGGGTGTGGGACTTTTACACACACACATACACCCCTTCAAGAAACAGTTATTATACCATGGTCAGCAGCTAGCTGCCATCTAGTGCAAACAGCTCTGACAATGTGAACCTACGGAAAGCAATGGACCCTACAGGCTAAGGGTCCTGTCCCCTAGACAGCCCTCACTTCACACAACCAGTCCCAAGTCCAGGCCTCCATAATAAAACAAGGTCCTTCTGAAATAACCGTTTTCTCACCCTTCATCCCATAGGGTAGAGCAGTGTGTTGGCTACTTTCATGTCAACTTGACACATGCTAGAGTCATCAGAGCGTGGTAAGCCTCAGTTGAGAAAATGTCTCCATAATATCAGACTTTAGGCCATCCTATTGAGTATTTTCTTAATTAATGGTTGATGGGGGAGGACAAGGGTGATGCAGGGTCCTGGTCTGTCACTGTGCCTCATTATATATGATGCTGCCATCACTGGCTGGTGGCCCTGGGTTTTATAAGAAAGTAGGCTGAGCAAAGCCATGAGGAGCAAGCCAGTAAGCAGCAGTCCTCCATGGCCTCTGCATCAGATTCCTGCCCTGCTTGAGTTCCTGTCCTGACTTCCTCCAATGGTGAAGAGTGCTGTCGAAGTGTAAGCCACATAAATCCTTCCCCCCCCCAATTGCTTTTGGTCACGGTGCTCCATGGCAGCAACAGCAACCCTAACTAAGACAGGCGAAGAATTCTTTGCAGCCCATTCCTAGGCAGAAAAGCAGGGAAAGAATATGTGTTTAGTTCCTGGGGATGCCTTGGAAAAGAGAAATCCTAGTTTGCAGGGCCAGCATTGTATGGAGAACCAGGTAATAGGATGGCGTCAGAGGGAAGGGGTGGGTTTTGCTTTCCAAAACTTACTGTACCCCCAAAAGTAGTCTCTAAGGAAATAGCAGGGGCAGCCATGAATAACGCATAAACACAACACCAAAATCTATCCAAATATTACAACCTCTGAGACTACACTCAAATGACACATTCACTTTTGCCAGTGTGACAGGCCTCTCTGTCCCTTGCCACCTGCCTGCCCACGCCTCCTGGGCATCTTCAGTTTACCTTTGTTACTTAGGAACGGTAACAACAGTGCTTGACTTACAATGGAGACTCACAGAGGACCAAGGTCCCTGTGTCTCAGTCTTAGGTTGATATGTATAGAGTTCATCCCACACACTGGACTTTGTAGCTCAGGCTTGCCCACCTCAGTCTGCTCAGAACACTCATGTTGGAGTAAATCCTGGAGAAATAATCTCCTGTGCTTGTATAAAGCATGGCTTTGGTACTGTGGTAAAGCAAAACATTTAAACTGTGGTCGATTAAAAATATTTAAACTGTGACAAGGTTAAAACATTTAAGTGAGCTGGAGCCATGTGATGTGTGTGTGTGTGTTACATGTACATGTGTGTGTGCATGTACATGTGTGTATATATATGTGTGACATGTGTCTCTGTACATGTGTGTCTATGTATATGTGTATATGTGTGTATGTATATATATGTGTATATGAATATGCGTGTATGTATGTATATGTGCATTTGTATATGTGTATGTACGTATATGTGTGTATGAGTATGTATGAATATGTATGTATGTATATGTGTGTGTCTGTGTTTATGTGTGTCTGTGTGTGTGTCTCTGTGTGTGTGTCTCTGTGTGTGTTCAGCACCTCCTCCAGCCAGCTTGAGCTATTTTGTACTGTTCTGGCAATGGGGATGACACCCCACAGAACACAAGCCTTCCCTATCTGGCTCTCCCTTTCTGGCAGACAGTTTGGGGTTTACCAGCAGAGGTGAAAAGCTCACATGCAGATATAGGTTAAGCGGCAAGGCTGCCTGTAGACCCTCAGCCCCTAAACCACTGCATTATAAGGTACCATAGGTACCCCTCAGATGGGGAAGACAAACCGGAACCAGTGTGGCTCTTTGGGGGCTTGAGTGCCACCAGAGGATGCTTGGTTCAAGGGTCCTTCGTCGTTCCTTCTCAGCAAGCACAGGAGAGGTAAGTGCCTGCTCTTGGCTCTTCATTTTAATCTCAGGAGGGTTCTTTGCCCCTCCTCCCTCCAAGGACTGGGCAGAACTGGCTGCAAATCCCCTTTAATCCATCAGTACCTGGGTCTCCACCCCAAGGCAGCACACAGCCTCGTTAGCCAGGCAACCATACTTGTCCCTCCCGCCCCCACGGTGCCCACTCTCCCTCATCATGGGGAACAGCAAGAGCGGGGCCCTGTCCAAGGAGATCCTGGAGGAGTTGCAACTGAACACCAAGTTCACAGAGGAGGAGCTGAGTGCCTGGTACCAGTCCTTCCTGAAGGAGTGCCCTAGCGGCCGCATCACGCGGCAGGAGTTCGAAAGTATCTATTCCAAGTTTTTTCCGGACTCTGACCCCAAGGCATACGCGCAGCACGTGTTCCGCAGCTTCGATGCCAACAGCGATGGTACGCTGGACTTCAAGGAGTACGTGATCGCTCTACACATGACCACAGCGGGCAAGCCCACGCAGAAGCTTGAGTGGGCCTTCTCTCTCTACGACGTAGATGGCAATGGGACCATCAGCAAGAACGAAGTGTTGGAGATCGTCATGGTCAGTGTGTCTCTGTCCCTGCTTGCCTGTGCAGGATGGGGAGGAGGCTGCAGATGCTGTGTAGCCCAGTGGAGTGGGGGCTAGCCAGAGGCTAGGAGAAAGGGGGTGAAGGATCTTCAACATACTGAGAGGAATAGAGGCCAGGCACCTCCCTACAGCGTCATATGCATCCCAACCAACAATCTGGGTGTTTTCTAGTAAATGCCGTTTAAAATTCCTCTCCCTTCCTTGCTTCCTTCCTCCCTCATCCACCCCTAATCTCTGCTCTGTCCTGCCTCCTTTGTTGCCTTTCTCCTTTGTCTTTCCTCCCTCCTTCCTTTCTCTCTCCTGTTCTTTTCCTCCCTTCTGGTCTTCTCCCCTTTTCCTCCATATTTCTCCCTCCTGCCTCTCCCTTTCTCCGTTTCCTCTCTTTCTCTCTTGCCTTCCTCTTTCTTTTCTCACACATTTTCCCTTTTTTCATTAAAGTCTCCAATTTCCTTCAGCAACGCACATTCAGACTCCACAATAGTAAAACACATATGCTCGAGTTAGAAAGCAGAGAGAGACCACAGTGGGGACACGGAATCTAGATTCTGGTGCTGATGTGTTCACTTCCTAATTCTGGTATGGTGGACCCCTAAGAAGGGCTCCCCAAGATTTTCACCCTGCCAGACCTTACAGAAGCGTCTTCTGCCTCCTCTCCTTTCTGTCTACAATAGTTCTGAGTATTTTTGGTTTCTCACAAATAGTTTTCTTTTTAATCTAATATATAAATAGTCTGTGAAATTTACGATGCAAAAGAAAGGTAATGTTGCAGACTAAAACTGTAAAGTGTGTAACCAATGTTCTTTCAATACATTGCTCCATGCCTTTCCAGTACTTTAAGACAAATCTGGAACCCTAGCATATTAACATGTGATTTTTTGCATACGTTCCTGTTACTCTCTTATTGTGAATATTTTCTATCCCATCACAAATTCTTTAGAAACAAGTTTTTCTGGGAGTCTCCCTGTGCAGCTCAGGCTCTCCTCAAGGCTATCCTCAAGTTCTCAGCCTTCTTGCCTCTGTCTCCATGGTAACTGGGGTTACCTCTGTAAACCACCACAGCCAGGTTAAAAGTATTTCTAAGACCCCCCCTTAAAATTCTACCCTATGGAAATGTCATAAGGTCACTCAAGTGTTCCCAAGTGTTCCCGTAGTTTTAGACATTAGAGAATTTCAATTTCCCCCACATGATGCCACTTACAGCCACCGTCTTCCGAATCCTCCTGCCCCTGTCACTTGCATTATTTTTCGAATTCCATTCCTGTTAGAAGGAACACTATGCTTCATATCTCATCTTATTTTTGGTGCATTTGTAATCATGCTTTTCCTTGTAGGATTCTTCCCCCTTATTAGGACAAACCACAAACATGATAGCAGAGCCTGTGTCGCTGGGGGCAGACTAGGTCATCCCTGGAATAGGGGCCAACAAGGGGTGCCCTCACTGTCTATGGGGCAAAGCCTGTAGAACAACTTCCTTTGGATTAGTTTTGAGGTCCTTGAGTGGCACGGGATGGGGACCAATTCAAATCTACCTAAAGAGGGCTAGGTTGATGCTCTTCTAGAAATAAAGGGAAAGAAATGAGCAGGGAGAGGAGGTAGGGAGGAGAGATGAGGCTGAGCAGAGTGTGTGAGGCCTTGCTAGTCACCGAGTCACAAGGTCATTGTGAGAGCATCAGTCTGGAAGTCAGAAATGATGAGTTCTTGCACCAGCTCTGACACCAACTCATTATGTGAGCGTGGGAAATGCATATAACCTCCCTTGGTCCAGGGAGAGGCTTTGATGGTTTCTATGGCCTTTCCCAGAACCCTGAAGGCTTGATTCTCTCCCACCCAACCACCAACCATCCCTCTGCTAGTATTTAGCCATCATGCCTGGACATGGTGCCAGTAGATCAGGAAAGAGGAATTCTAAGAGTTATCTGTACCTTAGTTCATTTCATTTCTGGAGATGTGTGTGCTGTCTATAAAGCTGCTCCCCTGACATACCAGGGCTAATGTCTTCCTTGTCCTAGCACCAGTAGGCTAGGGCACTTCTTAGGGCTGTTGACCTTCTGGAAGTCCAAGCTAAATTCACAGGCATTACTACTCTTTTGTAATGCCCTTGAGCCTCCAGGGAGGCAGGGCCCTTGATCAGAGACTGCAGCCTCCCAGGACCTCATGTCAATGTACCCACACACACCCTGAGCCTGCCTAATACCCTTGACAGCCTTGAGGGTCCTTGCTGAGTTTGGCTGAACCCGGTGTTACTGAGCCAATCGAATCCAAGAAGCCTGGTTATCAGAAGGATGAGTAGGGGCCACCTTGTCCACTTCTCTGATTTCATAGACCAGGAGCATTTCCTTCTGGCTTTATTCTTGATTGGAGAGAGAAGGGGCTGAAGGCATCTATGAGCCCAAAGCTCAGTCTTTCTCTGGATTTCTCCATGGGACATGGGATTTCTCAGGCTCCATGGGAACCTGACAGGCTGTCTGTGCCCTGTTCACATCTCCCTTTCCCCTCCCCAGCGAGATGAATCACACTTGAGTATGATGCAAGGATGTAGGTTCTAGAACCAAGCTTGCCTGGGTTAGAATCTCTGCTTTCGTGGGTAACTTTGGGCAAGTTAAAATGTTTCTGGTTGTTGTCTACAAAATGGGACCAATAATTCCCATTCTGTAAAGTTGTCTTTTGAATTAATCTTTTTAAAGTGCTTACAAAAGCAATGGTAGTGTTCAATAGATATTAGCCCTTATGATCATAAGCCAGCCCTGCTGAAGAACTGAGATAGCTCAGAGGCCTAGCCCATGCTATTGTTTGATTCTCTCAAGCCTATGGGAGACAGGGTCTGTGGTAGTGGCACCAAACTCCAAACTCAGGGCTACTGTGGATTATTATTGGGAATTTCTATTTCTTGGAGGTTTTCTCTAAACAAAATCGTGCCATCTACTCAGAAAATTCAAACATTACATGAAAATGCAAATTTTCTTCCACAGTCACTGTCCCTTACAAAAATCTCAAAGGTGCTGATGATGCCAGGACCCTGTCCCCAGAAATTTTGATTCAGCAGGACATGTGGGGCTCCAGTAGGCACCTGAACTGTAACCTTCTTGCTTTAGAGGGCATCTGATCCTGCAGGCTGTTTGGGCCCCAAGAAAGAGAAAGCATAATGTGTTAGCCCAATAATGGCCAAGGGCTTCCTTTTCTACATATCCACGCCAATACTTGCCTATTGTCTTTGTGTTTGAGATGGGAATGTAGTTGTGGGCAGCAGATCAAGAGGGGGCTTACTACATGCTAGAGCTTTAGCCCTGAGCCATATCCCCAGCCCCATCTAACAAAAGACACAGACAAGACACGATTTTTCAAGAGTAGCTGTTCCAACAGGTATGAGGGAATAACTCACCGTGGTTTTGATTTCCATTTCCTTAATGCTTGATGAAGTTGATTACTTTTCAAATGCTGGCCATTCCCCCCCCCTTTTTTTTCATTTTAATTTCTTTTTAAAGAAATGTCTATCCCAATCCCAGTTTTTAATCCAGTTCCTTATTGTTTTGTTTGCTTTTGTGTGTGCTTGGTTTTGTTGTTTGTCTGTTTGTTTGTTTATTGGTTTGAAATAGAGTCTCACTATATAGTCCTGGCTGGCCTGGAACTCCCTGTGTAGACCAGGCTGCCTCTTTTATCCAAGTGCTAGGATTAAAAGTGTGCGTCACCATGCTCAGCGTCATTTATCATTTTAGCATTGCGTTGTAGATGTTCTTTAGATATGTTATATACTAATCCCTTATTAAATTAATCCTTATCATCCTTGTAAATATTTTCTCCATCCCAAGGTTATCTTATTTTGTTGTCTCCTCTTCTGCGTAGAAGCTTCTTAAGTTTTAATATAATCCCAATAGCTCAAAAATCGTCATCACAGCTGATGTCATGAGGCTTAGCTCCCTCTAGGAATTATACAGTTTGTGGCAAAAAAATAAGTCTTTAATCCATCTCAGGTAGATTTTTGTGTATTGTGTGAAACATGGATTTCTCAGGGCCACCAAGCCCTCACTGTTCGTTGTGACAAGGTCTTTCCCTCCATCTGCTACAGGCTATCTTCAAAATGATCAAGCCTGAGGATGTGAAGAACCTCCCAGATGATGAAAACACCCCAGAAAAGCGGGCTGAGAAGATCTGGGCTTTCTTTGGAAAGAAAGAAGATGGTGAGTTCCTCTGTCTTCATTACTTCTGATTTTACAGCCTGTGATGTTTCCTGGAGACCCAGCAGAATTCCCTCATCTAAGTCACAGGGTTCAGGCAGAACTGGGGGACACATCTTGTCACCACACTTTGTGCTAGCTATCTTCCAAGGTCAGGAGCAAGGGTTGGCCATGCGCATCAGCAAGGGCTAGGAGCGAGTGTTCCTACTACCCTCCAGGTGATGCTGGCGACAGGGATATCAACATACCTCTGTTATTCACAAAACTCACTCACTGCCTAGGGTTAGGCAGAAGGAAGGAAAATACTGTTTCCCAGGTTGGCAGTAAACTAGTGATCCTCCTGCCTCCGCATCATGAGTATTAGGGTTTCAGTTCTGGTAGCTTTTAACCCAGATTTGAGGACCACTTATTCAAAGTCTTCAGGCTCATTGGCCATGTGTACACAATGGCAGGTTTAGGAGAACGCAACTGTTTCTCTCCTCGGGCCACTTGCTCTCCAGATGCTCCCTGCATAGGGAGTGCAAGAGAACATGGCGACTCACCCAGGAGAGACCTCAAAACTATCTAGGAAATTAGTTTCAATGACTCAAAAACCTCACCAAGAAGGGATTCGATTCCATTACATTGCTGGAAATTTACTAGAAGGACAGCCACCAAGGAAAACTGGAGAGGGGTCCAGGGGCTGGAAAAGTCCACATCATTGTGACCTGGCCCCAATCAGGGAATCAGGACAGAATAGAGGACAAAGAGGAAGGACTGGTAAGAGAGTCCTAGACTGTGGTACTCTAAGACAGTGCTGGCAAAGTCCATAGGTGTCTCACTGGGCCTCTCGGCATCCCTGGTCCACTTAGTGGTTGTCTGGAACCAGTCTCTAGAACTTGAAAGAAGGATGAATTCCCACAATGTGGCAACTGGAGCCATTGGATCCAACACACACACACACACACACACAACATACACATACAACACACACATACAGGGAGAACACAGACAGACAGACACAGAGACACAAAGACAGACTGACTTGGTTCCAGACAGGCCCTACAGATTCATAGCCATATGAAGCTAGGTAATGAAGTCGAGTGGAATAGACATGGCTCTACTGGGAAACAAGAACTGGTAAACAGCCCAGAAGAGCTCTTGCAGTTTTCCCTGTGGTAATATGGAGCTTATTGGTACCATGTTATGCAATGTTCTTTTATTATTTTTAAAGAGATGTCTGCATCCGAGTTATTTAAAGCCCAAAGTGTCTCGGTAAATACAACACAGCGTGGCTCAAGCACATCTGAGTAGTCAGTGCTAGCCCTTGTGTGTCCTCTGAGGCGCACTCTTCTCAGGATACAAAACAAAGGTGGAGATGATCCATCCCCACTCCACAGTCAAATAATGACATCAGAGGAAGTCCCTGAGGCTGGAGCAGGGTAAGGTAAGCCGACTCCCCAAGGGAGTGCAGGATGCACAGGGGTGCTCATCCTCAAGTGCCAGCTGTGTCCTCACATGCCCCTGAAGGTGAATAACTCCTTCCATGTTGTACCTAGGCACTCCCCTCACTCCATCCTGCACCCAGCCCTATTGACACCTGCACCTTGAACCCTTGCTATCATGGATGCTGGCTGTGTAAGATGGCTTCCTAACACTTCCCTTTTGAATCCCCTTGAGTCTCTCTGGGTCTGTCCAAGTGCCAAGCTCTCTCTGCTACTTTTTGTGAATCTGAAACTGCTGCTGTTCGAAGGCTGGCTGTTACTCCTGCTGGAGTGAGCAGTGAGGCAGTTAGAACTTTGAATTCCAAATTTCACCACCCAGACATAGGCACAGAAGAATCCTGGATCCCAACCCCAACGAAGACTGGGGATGTCCAAAATGGAATCACCTCTATGGCACTGTGTGCACACTGCAGGCTGAGAGTCATGAGGGTGACCATGAACAAAGAGGCTCTATTTCATCCTAGACTTCTGTCTATATGGAAATGTCTTCCCACAAGACCTGGAGTTTCCTGACAAGCTTTGTCTCGCTCTCCTTTCTGCTCCACCCCTCCCTCTGCAATGTTTGTAACCCCAAGAACAGTAGCATGAAGCACACAGAGGAAGGGTACATGCATTTAGCTGGACAGAGCACATGTGTACACACACACACACACACACACACACACACGCACGTGCCAATGGCTGGAGGCAGAGGATCTCTCTCTCTCTCTCTCTCTCTCTCTCTCTCTCTCTCTCTCTCTCTCTCTTTCTGTCTCTTTATCCTCATTCCAAATGAGGTAGAACAGATTGATAGATGAGAGACTACAAGCAGCGGAAGCAGTCACAGAGGACAGAGGCCATGTCACCTGGTGTCACGAGGTTGCCTGGGTGCTGTGGTCACACGAGAGACTTTCCTGCAAGCCAGGCTACCCATGGCATTGCCACTGTCCCCTGACCTCTCCTCATTCCTTTGAGGACAGTTCCTACTGCTGCACTGGGATTGTGGGCCTGCCTCTCTCATTCTAGGCTAGAGATATGAGATAATTCCAAAAGCATATAAAAAGAAGTATTTATAATCATTGATGATTTCAATGTGTAATGACCAACAAAGCCAGAGACCTGCCAAAGCAGAAGGCACTCAGTATATGAGTGGGTCCTGGTATCTGGGAGGGTAGCATGGGTCCCTGGGAATATGAACATTCAGTATTTTCAAACAGTTTTACTGGGTGTGGAGGTTGGGTATCACCTTTTATTTCACGGCTTGAGACAACCCAGTCCTGACTGATGCTTCTCCACTACACAGATAAACTTACTGAGGAGGAATTCATCGAGGGGACTCTGGCCAATAAGGAAATTCTGCGACTGATCCAGTTTGAACCTCAAAAAGTGAAGGAGAGGATAAAGGAAAAGAAACAGTGATGGGCACCGCTTGGCTCTTCCTCCACCCACCCCCATACAAACACCTGCAGTGCAAGCATGCATGCATCAGCCTGCACACGCACACCCTGAGTCTGGAGAGGTGGGGAACCAAACCTCTCCCTGCCAACTGCAGGTCCTTAGCAGGACACAATTCCTGCTTCCTTTTGTCTTCAATGCCCCCCCCACACACACACACCCTTACACATGCTACCTGTCTCCTTCCCCTGCCCAGGTAGCCCTGTGATAATCCCAAGCTTAGGGCATAGGAGTCCTAAATGTCAGCCCTGCTTAAGCTCCTTTGGGGATTGCTGGGTAAGCAGGTTCCAATAAATGCAAAAGGAGTCTGTTGCGAGTACAACTCTAAGCCAGCTGGGATGCTGAAGGAGATGCATTAGGCCCTGAGTCCAGCTCTCCTGGGAGCTAAAGGCCCAGAGGGCAGGTGATGGATCTTGCTTCTTTTGGTTTGGTTTTTCGAGAGAAAGTCTCACCCTGGAGCCTAAAGCTGACCTTGAACTCAGGAAAATCTACCTGCTTAAGTCTTCCTTGAACTATCATTATGAGGATGAGCCTCTCCCACTAGGCTGATGGAGCTTGATACCAGGACCAAGGTTACCATGGTGACATGCAGAGTACTGAGAGAATATGTAATGCAAGAGGGACTGGCTTGTCAGAGAAGATATTTCCAATGAAAGTGATACATTCAGACCCACTCAAGGCAGACTGTAGCAGGAGATGGGTGAAAGGGGAAAAGTTTGCATCTCAGGGTGACTGACACAGCCCTGGAAGCAGGAAGGGGCATCTCTGTTTCTAAAGAACTGTAATCCTGAAATGTCCCACCTTTGCCACTGTTAGAAAAGGTCTGTTTTTAGGAGCAAGCTTCTAGCAAAGTAGATATGATCCATGGGCAAGACTGGGGACAAGGAGGTGACAACAATGGTGGCCAGGGTTCAGGGGTGACTGACACCACATGAGAAAGGAGAGGAACAGGATACCAATAGGTGTCTGGCTGGCTAAATAGCAGTACCAGCTACCGAGATGGGAAAGCTTGAGGATGGCATTGATTTCAGGGGATTAACAGGAGCCCCGCCTACTTGATGGAGCAGTGAAGAATGAGCCATAGATGCTCCCAGGGCCTTAATGGTGAAAACAGGGAGACAGAAGACATAAAGTCACAGAAGCAACTTGTCCAAGGTCAGCTGGTTGATAAGCAGAGGCTGGGCCAGTGAGTACCAGTATACATGACTTTCTTGTAGTGCCAGGGCTGGGAACAACTAAAAATGCCTCAAGTAGTGCTCTTAGACCACAGACACATAGTGTAGAAAGCCTACTGACCCTCCAGCTTCAAGTTCCAAGATGAGGTCAGAGAAATATATGGATACTCCGACCCACCCCCAACCCATGCACAACCTGAGACTGGAGTGTCTCCCTTTGCTGGTGTTTGGGGTGATCCTTTCCAGTTCCCACAATTTATCCATAGTGCTGTCCCAACCACCATCCCAGAGACACTACTTGTGTGAGAAAGAGAACAAGACAATGAGCCCTTGTATGCTCTCTGTGAGTCAGGTTGGTGTGGGGCTCTCTGTAAGTATTATTTTAGGGACGAATTACTACAGCTGCAGTGTAGGTGAGAACACTGAGACCAGGGAGTGAGAACAGGACCTAGTATATTAGAGCCTCTCTGATGATGCCAGGGTGCTCTCAGAAGTTTTGCTCCTGAAGATGACAGCATCATGAATCCTGGGATTGTTCATCATCTGTAGTGAAATAGAGGCTCAACACACGGCACCACTGCCTGAGCAATTCAGGGATGAGGGAGTTATTGAGTAGAATTATCTATTTAAGATGCTTCTCTGTGTAGAGATGGTGAGCCACCTGAGAACCAGTGCAGGGAGAGAAAAAGGTCATTTAGTCTAGTCCATGGTGATTTACCAATTCTCTCCAGGCCTCTTTCCATTCCTTCCTTAATTAAGCCTCCTGGTGGAATATGAGGTTGGGAGCTTCTTATCTCTACCTGAGGTCTGGATATCACTATCACTTGAGTCTAAAAGAACAGGCCGCCTAATCATAAAGTTTTCATGTCTCCTACAGATCCACCAATAATAATAATATTAATAATAATAATAATAAATAATAATAATAATAATAATAATGGATACACAGATCCCTTAGTGCCTGGTGCCATTGCTGCCCCCAGGCACCAGATTTCCCGCTACAAATATGGTTATAGGACTTTCCATGTCCTGCAAAGTCTTCTGTAGGAGGGTCTATTAGAATAACTCCATGGTGGAAATGACATTCGTCATGAGAAGCAGCTTTTCTAGATTGGTCTATAACTTTACTTCCCTCATCAGACTTAGACATTATCCATCAGTCCAAGGAGTGATGGAAACCTAGATGTTCCCACTTTGGGCTTCTGTGATTAATGCTTCCATAGATGGGAGATGTCTAGGTTCTTGCTTCCAGACTTGGGGTATTCATTCAGAATATCTGCAATCAGATCCAGCCATGCCTGGATTCCTGCTAACACTGGGTACCCAATCAGAATATATGGAATCAGATTCAGCCATTATTCTGTCTAAAAGGTTTCCATACAGGGAGTGGTAGCACATGGCAGTACTCCCAGCTCTCTGTAAGTTGAGACAGAGGATTGTTACTTCAAGGCCACAGTGACTATATAGTGAGTTTTGGGCCAGCCTTGGCTACATAGCAAAACTGGTTTTAAAAAAAAAATTAAATTTGGGGTTGTTGAATAAGAGTTGGGGATGGAGACCAGAAATACAGCATTTGTTTAGCATGTATAAGTCCCAGTTTCATTGCCCGGTGCCAAAAGGATTGTGAGCAGCAGCCTAGACCTGTGGAGCAACAAGCACACTGAGTGACTTAAGGGCTTGCTTGAAAAAAATGGAGATACTCTTTTGACACCTGACCTCTGCTTCTGGCTGATTCAAAAGGGACCATGCACTTTCTTCCCACTTCTGTTCAGAAACAGTGCAAGAGATTCCCCAGGCAGTTGGGAGACTTCCAGCTCAATAAGAAACAAGGAATGGACAGCATGAAAGCATCTTAATAAACTTATTTTAATCAGTAGCACAACGAGAGGTGGCATTGTAGGAGAACGACTCCATTTGTAGGAGGAAGTGGAGGGAAGACATTTACAAATGCATTAGGAAAACCTTTCCCTAGTCCTGGTAAGATCTCAGGTAGCTTGCTCTAGGCAACACCTGATGCTTACCAGAGGCACTTTAACCCACTCTCAGCCAAGGTGTCTGAAGCCACTTTTCTACACCAGCCCCAGGCTAGGCACATGCCAGGAAAGCAAGGTGAACCCATCATTCTTGGAACTGGCTGCCCAATGACAGGGCAAGGACATTTGCAAAAAAAAGGAGGGTGAGGAAGGACATGTACTTTAATATAAATTCTGGAATTCTCGATACCAAAAACCCTTGCTTCATTATGCACTTGCTTAATATCTTTGCTTCTGTTTCTGCCCAGCTGGGGATAGCATGAAATGTAAAGAGACACGAAAAAGCTCCATAATCAGGATAAATAATATTTTAATGGATAATATTTTAATGCAGTCATTCAACACCAAAATTATTGATAAAAGGAACATGGTATCAGCACTGTAGACAAGGTCATAGTTCGAACCTATGCTGGCTTTCTGGGATTTCATTTGCTGCACACTCATCCCTGCCCTGGTGCCAAATCCCATCCTTAGAAGTGGCCTGTGGACTGTAGTTGTTTTTTAAATGTTGCATTAAGTTACAACTTATTTTATCACTGACATTATCAGAGGTGACTGACCACCTTCAGTGGCTCACCCTTGTCCTGGCCTTGCCTTCAAGTCTCTTTATAAAGAAAACAGCCAGGTAAGACACAATGAACAATCAGACTCAAATTTCAGAATAAACTCACATAAGGAGATTATCTATGGATATTGCCTGAAGTTCACATATAATAGAATATCCTAAGTATCATTTGCTGAGCCTGGCAGCACTGCCTGAGAAGTATCAAGGTAGTATTCTGTCCACAGCAACATACCCCACCATGGATACATACCCCACCAAGGCAACAACATACCCAACCATGGACACATATTTCACCCAGACAACATACCCAACCATAGACACACACCTGACCCAGGTAATATACCCAACCATGGACACATACTTCACCAAGACAACATACCCAACCATGGACACATACACCTTGCCCATTAAAAAGCATCATTCCTTGCCATCTGCACAATGTTTCCACAAATAGTTCCTCCCTCAGTCACCTTGCAACCTCTTGTCTTGTGACTTGTATAACTGAGCCTGGTCTTGGCTGGTTGTCTCTCTTCAGCCTTTGTAGGTCAGATCAAATCCAGGTTATTTCCCATTGACATGACAGTCTAATGAGCCTGGCAGCTACAGAACCCTGGGCTTCTCATGCCATCCTCACCAAGTCCATACTCAGACAGGGTCTTATTCCCTCACCTGGGCTTTTGGTACCAATGTAGGATGAAGAATGGGTTAGCCTCCTGGAGCAGGAAATCTGGCTATCAATGGATCAATGGTGAAGAAAGTATGAAAGGGAAGTCCTAACTCTAGAAATGTAGAACAAGTGAACTGGTAGAAGCTGAGTTCAGGAGGACAGGTAGAACCAGGGTGAATAGGACAAAACTAATGACAATGTTTCAAAGGCTCCCAACATCTGTGGCCACCAGACAGAGTGGTGGTGGATCTTCACTGTTAGCTTGCCTGGATTTAGAATCTAGGATTCACACCTTTCACTGTGCCTTAGGACATTTCCAGAGAGGCTTACCTAAAGAAGGAAGACCACCCAGAACGTAGGCAGCACCATCCCACCAGCTGAGCAAAACAGAAGAGGAGAGCGGGGCACCAGCCTCTATCTGCTGCCTGACTTCCTGGTTTGCCCAGGTTTGCCACCAGCCTAATGTACAACCTGGCTACCTCCCCACCAGACCACAGCTTTTAATCCTGAGGAACACCTCCCAGAAGATTCTGTCTCAATGACACTGCTCTCTTATTAAGTGGATTCGTCAGCCCCAGCTCACCAGAAAATACAGACTGTCTTCAAAAAAACCTCAAACCCAGAGAGAGCCTTTGCTTCCCTCTGAAAATCCACAAGCAAGGCCTCCATTGACTGTGTTCCCTCAACACTCGAACTGTCCAGCTCTCACAGTAAAACTCACTAAGCTTTGTACACTGAGGCTTTTCTAGCCTGAGGATCCAAACACTTCTACAGTCCTCCCCACAACAGCATGGCCAGTTTTGTTGCAGCAGTAGCCCACTCTCCAGTACCGATTGCTGTCCTAGTCTGCTTTATTTTGCCATGATAAACATCATGATTGGAAAACAAGTTGAGGAAGAAAGGGTTAATTTGGTTTACACTTCTACATCATATTCCAATCACTGAGTAAAGTCAGAGTATGAAATTCCAGGAGGAGCAGAGGCAGGAACTATGGAGGAATATTTCTTACTGGCTTGTTTATCGTGGCTCACTCAGTCTGCTTTCTTACACAACCCAGGACCACTTGCTAGGGGATGGCGCCACCCACAGTGTGCTGGGCTCCTCCACATCAATCATTAATCAAGAAAATGCTACTACAGACCAGCCTACAGGACAATATGATGGAGGACAGTCCTCAGTTAAGAGTCCCTCCCCCAGAGATGTTTAGGTGTGTGTTAAGTTGACAAAAACTTGCCCACATGCCCACAACCGGAACATTCACCTCATTAGCCACCTCATGATCCTACAGGCCCACTAGGACCCCTTTCACACCATGCCTTCTCCACCTTGATGGACTGTACTCTCAAGCTATGAGCCCACATAGCAGTTCCGCCCTTAAATTGCTACTTGTCAGGTATTTGGCCACAGCAATGAGGACAGAAACTAACACAGACAAACTTCTGTCAACCCCAAACAGAACGAAGGTGGAGAAAGGGAGATGAGACTTGACAGGAGAGGAGGAGAAGCAGGGAGGAGAGGGATCTGGGGGACAACATGGGGTCACACCCAGGCAAGCAGCAATTGCAGAGGAGCTGCTCCCTCCATCCTGCCTGGGTTTTGCCAAAGGTAAGGTGTTTCCTCCAACACTTCCAATGGGTCCTCATCTCAGACTTGCTCTCTTAGAATATTGGCCATGACTTCCCAGAACTTGATACTTTAGAGCTTCCTGTGGTTCCAGTGCACCCTACTCCCATCCCCAGAAGGAAGCCCTACACCATGAACGGAAAGGAGATACTAACTGAATCCTATTTAATAAATGGCTTTTCTTCATGGTGGGCTCCATTCACTTGAATTTAGGGCAGGGATCCAAAACCAACGGACATTCTGGAAAATACACGTGGCAGGAGTCTGGTAGGGTGACAAGGGCAGGAGGAACTGTGGGCATCGCACAGACTCACTGATACAGAGCTTGATGACCCAGCAGAGACTTCACATCAAAATGGGGATAGCGAATAGGGAGAGGAGGATGCTGGGCTCAGCAATATCCCTCCTAGGAGCCCTCAGTTGCCAAGCTGGGGTGATGGACCATGCCTTAGATCTCACTCTCTTCCAGAATCTCCTCCACTGTATTGGCCAGGGTGAAATCTCCATCACTGCTCTCAGACAGGCTGCTTCCTGGGGGCCAAGCTCCACGCCCCCTGTGAAGCTGTGCCCTATGATCCCCCAGGGTCCCAGGGGCCAAGTGTGAGCTACACGCTGAGGACTGTAGCTTCTGGAGTGTCTCAGCACCATCTCTCTCCGACAACTTCTTGGAACATTTTCCCAGGAACCGGAAGTTCTTCCCCAGGACACAGGCTCTGCAGCCCCAGTGGCGAGCTAGTAAGAAGCGGCCCCAGGACTTGCTCAGCTCCGCCTTTACCTGGCAGATGAGACAAAGGTGGGGGTCACCATTTTGTAGTCATTGCTCACATATCCAGTTAGCAAGTATTTATTGAGCAGCTACTGGGGGGGCTATCCTAGGGAAATTGACCTTTTAGATGGTAGAGTAGAGCAAAGACAAGCAAGCACAACAGACACTGACTGTACTATGAGACAGAAGCAGCAGGACAGCATGGTGAAAGCTGTTACATGAGCATTGGAGGAGGTCGTACTTGATCTAGATCTAAATTCCTGTGCTGAAAATAAAAATGGAGTCACCCATACTAATGTTCTATTCTATCAAAATAAACTAAAAGAGTTACCAGCCAAATTTCCCAAAAAGGCCAGCTTCAGCTTACATGGTAACGAAGGTCCCTCTATCTTAACCCTTCTACAAAAAGGTCACCTGGAGTAATCTCATGTTCAGTGGGCATTTCTCTGCATAAATCTCTGTGCCTGTCTGTGCTGGAGAGTTTCATATCAACTTGACACAAGCTATAAAGTTATCTGAGAGGAGAGAATCCCAATTAAGAAAATGTCTCCATAAGATCAGGCTATAGGTAAGCCTGTAGGGCAGTTTCTTAAGTAACGATTGAAGGAAGAAGGCCTAGACCATAATAGGTGGGGCCACACCTGAGCTGGTGGTTCTGGGTTCTATAAGAAAGCAGGCTGAGCAAGTCATGTGAAGCAAGCCAGTAAGCAACGCCCACTCCATGGCCTCTACATCAGCTCCTGCCTCCAGGTCCTGCCCTGTTTAACTTTCTATCCTGACTGGCTTTGATGATGTGGAAGTGTAAGATAAATAAACCCTTTCCTCCCCAATTTGCTTTTTTGTCGTGGTTCATTGCAACAATAGAAACCCTAATCAGGACACCGTCTTACAAAAATAAAAATCCCTTAGAAATAATCATTTTTCTTAATTTCTGTTTCTCTTATTCATTTTGTATCTATAAAAACAACCACCCTCTCCTGTGCTTATTGGAATATTTATTTCATAGAATGAAACATCTTAGCCTTAGATGTAAAGCCAGTTTAAAATCTTCCACCACCGTTTTCCCTTCTGACTTTTGATGGGAGCCTGGAAACATGAGATACAGCGTTCAGGAGGGGCCTTTGCATAGTGGTGGTTTGGCTGAAACCTGCCTGGCAGATAAGGAGCTCCCATTGGAGACAGAAACAGAAGTGAGCAAAGCAGAAGTGGGGGTTCGCTGCTGACAGGGTTGTGTTCTATTGGAGGAAACAGCCCCCAGAGGGGAGGAGGAAAAGGAGAAAGGGGCCTGGAAACCACTGACTCCTAACAACAGCATCTGGCTCCTGCCGCTGGCCCCTTTACACCTTTTCCCAGGTGTTATACTTTGGACAGGGCTCATGCACTGAAGACTTTAGTTTCCAGCCCTTGGCCCTATTGGGCTTTGAGACCTTTAAGACATGAGGCCTAATGGAAGAACGTTACATTATTGGGGAGGAGCTATTCCTGAAGAGGATATTGGAGTATGGGCTCACTCCTCCCTCCCCTGACTCTCTCACGCTTTCCTCCCTCCTTCCCTTCCCCCTCTTCTTCCCTCCTTCCTTCTTTCACTCACTTCACTATGCCTTCCCATCATTATAAATTGTCTCACTACAGCCCTAAAGGCAAGATGGCCAGGCAACCAACCATTGACTGAAACTTTTGAATCCATG
Source organism: Mastomys natalensis (assembly GCA_021653895.1). Taxonomy (NCBI): domain Eukaryota; kingdom Metazoa; phylum Chordata; class Mammalia; order Rodentia; family Muridae; genus Mastomys; species Mastomys natalensis. The sequence continues at coordinate 185,991 of JAJTUV010001716.1, read as the reverse complement.
AGCCAGATAAACCTTTCTTTCTTTGTAAGTTGATTATCTCAAGTGTTTGTACAGTAGCAGAAAACTGAATAGCAAACAGAGAAAACAGAATGCAATAAAAGTTAAATAAATAAATAAATAAATAAATAAATAAATAGCTCCCTGGTGTTTGGTGTTTACTTTGTGTTAAGCATGCCCAGAGCATCTGTTATTTACATTTTGCAGATGAGAAAAATTGACTATATGACTAAACCACAGAGCTTCTAAGTAGTCAGTCAATGACTGGGTTGCAGACTTTTAGACACTAAAGTCCAGGCTTGTCTCTTTCATCACATTTGAATCTTACCATGTCTCCAACAGACCAAGGGCTGGGTTCTGAGATTCTCACACCATTCCTAACATCTTTTTCCATGAGTTTAATCTGCCTCCTGTTCTCTCTAATGGATGCTCACAAGAAAAATCTGTCCCAATACATGCCACTGATAGTTATCCAATCACACAAGCAAATACCATAGGGAGATAGCACTGCAGCCTCCACGTCACCAGAAACTAAATGGCAACACAGAACACATACCTCTCCACTGGCAAAGCCGTACTGCAAAGCCACCAGAAATCCCTGGAACAAAAGGAAAACACAGTATTAACTCCTACATAGTAGAGGATGTGTCGGAGAATCCCTGAGATGAGGTATTCGTGTGGTGCTTATACAGAATGGAGTTAGTCAGGCTGGTTGGTTTAGTCATGCTGTTGGTGTCTCTTCTTACCTTGATAGCATACTCTCCACATAGATGGTCTCCTGGGTACTGGTGGGTACACTTAAGTCCCTGATAACTGGCCTCCCAAGACCCTGGGTCATTCATTCAATGGGACAAATACAGGGAAGGTCATGGTCCCCTTTTTACTTTTCTATGGTGGTCACTGACTAATTCATTTCTTCCCTCTTCTTCTCTTTCTTTTGTATAGGGTCTCACTATGTAGTCCTGCCTGGCCTTGAACTCGTAGATATCTGCCTGCCTCTGCCTTCCAAGTGCTGCCAACTTGCATTCTTTCCCTACCTTATTCCCTGAGCCTCTGGTGTAGCTGTCAATCATGAGATCCTCATGTTTTAGGATGATCATCGCTGTAATAATTGGCCCAAACGGCTCTGTAACATGGGCAAGACCAATTAGAGCTTTTTTCACTAGAAAAAGAGGTTGTGCTCTCCCTCTCTGTGTCTGCCAGTAATAATTATAATTATGAACAGTGTAAACTCAGAGATAGAGCTGGCATCTTCTCATGATCCAGAGAGAAAGGCCTCCTGGGCATAAAGCCAACCCCTGAGAATAGTGACGGTGAGAGACAGATTGCCCTTGGATTGTTTGTGGACTGGCATCCAGTTACTGCTGGTCCTGAAATTTTCATTTATGCTACTTAACAAACACCCTTTGCTCGTGTCTAACTATTTTCTTTGGAATGAAAGATTATTTCCCATCAGCGGTTTCTCATCTCACTTAGCACAAAATAAACTCTCCTAAGTGTGGACAGTCTGAGGTGATCTGGGCTCTGGGCCTATGTGGTGCTGACTGCATCTCTTGCCCCGTTTTCTCTCAGTCACTATATCTCAGCCACCTTGATGATGCTAAGTCAGAATGTCCATTGAGAGACTAGCACACCTTCAGCCACAGGATATGCATATGATGATAAATCCTTATAGCTTTGGTCACCAAATTGCACACAACAGTCACTTAACAGACTTGAAATGCTGGGGCTTATGTGGCTGGTGAGTTTGTTCTGGAGATGCTGACTGTATTGTTGTAGATCACACCTTCAAATCATTACTTTTTAAAACATTTTAAAAGGAAGTTTTGTGTGTGTGTGCGTGTGTGTGGTGTGTGTGGTGTTGTGTCTTTGAGCATGTGGTCATGTACCTGCAGAGATTAGAAGAGGGTGTTGGATCCCCTAGAGGTGGAGTTACAGGCTGTTCTGAGCCACATGAGGTGGATATTGGGAACCAAATTCAGGTTTTCTCAAAGGTAGCTAACACTCTTAACTGCTGAGTTGTCCTTTCAGCTCCCGTATTGTTATATGAAAATTTGGCCCACACCTCAGAAATTTCCTGATTTCACAGTAAAACATAGTCACAGTCATAGAAACAAAGATGTCCTCTTCATGTAATAATGGTTATTTATCAATTAATGTTCAAACAGTCTTGCAGAATATGTCCTAGGCAAAGGTGTTTATGTTCAGGATCTCTGTTCATGTTCAGATTCACTTAGCTTGAAGGCAGTAGTTCCCAGTTCACTGTCTAGAAAGTTGCTCAAGGGACCAACTGACTTTCCCAGAGAGGGTGAGCCAGGCAGAAGCTGTACTCCTGTCAATGACCTAGCCTGGGAAATCATACGCCATTGTTCTACAAAACCTGACACCTGGGTAGATGCCATACAATATGTTTAGGAAGGGGCCTAAACAAGGTGTGGATACCACCCGGCCATTCCACAGCTCACTTATTCCTTGAGCCCATTCATACTGTGTGTTTCCTAGGATGCTCTGTCCACAAATTTCTACCTAATTTGACTGCTTAAAATTCAGATATCAGCTCAAACAAATCACCACAAAGAGGTCTTTGCAGGCTGTCTAACTTTAAGCAATGGAGTTATATTGTCTTTTATCTACTTGGCTATTATCAGTCCTTCTCTGCAATACTCCCAGTGAGGGCAGCATCCATATCTAGACTACACTACCAGATCTTCAGTCCCTAAAAATACATGGCACATAATAGAAATGTATTTCGATGCCCCAGTGTACGGAAATGCTAGGGCGGTGAGACGAGTGCGTAGATGGGTGGGAGAGCCCCCTCATAGAAGCAGGGGGAAAGAGAGGGGATATGGGGTTTGTGGAGGGGAAACTGGGAAGGGGGATAATATTTGAAATGTAAATAAATAAAATAACCAATGAAAATAGAAATGTATTATGTATTTTGTATTATATATTATTGAATGGATGGATGGATGGATGGATGGATGGATGGATGGATGGATGGATGGATGGATAAATGGGTTGGCCTTCTGTCATAAGGGTTTTGTCATGTATAATGTCAAGCTACTTCTAAACTGTGATGACATGACTTATATTCTATTGTTTTCATAGCTACTTGGAATACATGTCTTGACTTTCCCTAACTGATGTAAAGATCTGTGGAGTATGCACTGTGTTTGACATATTAGAACAGATATGTGTGGGCTCTGAGCACTTGAGTGTTTTAAGAAAGATTCCCAAAATTCCAGACCCCACAAGCAGGACACATCTCCAACTGAAGAGTCACTGAATGGAGGCTTGGTAATGCAGCGTATCCTTTTCACACATGCAACTGAGTCAGAGGCTCACAGCTTGTTGTGGGGTCACAGGAACAGTAATAATTACCTCTGAACATGTGCTATAAGAAGAGCTGGCTCTTGGAGTGCCAGAATCCTCACAAAACTAACTAAAATAGGATACACATGACAAGTGTGTCTTCACTTCACGGGTTTAGGAGCATCCTGCAGTCTGGCTCCTGCTCCAGATAAAGCAAGTGTAAAGAGAGCAGGTCCCACAGAACACATGTCTCTCACATGTCTCCAACATGTGGCAGTCTCTCTAAAGACCTGATGAAAACAGAAGGCTGCTGAAGCCCTCCACATAGTAAACTCTTGAAGAGTGGAGGGGACTCCAAGGCAGTGAGGGAGGAGGGAAGCTGTGAGGACTAATGACCACTCTCACTGATTCCTTTTGTGAAGTCACCAAGATGGCCAAGAAGGCACCAAACCTGCCTCACCACATCTGCCCTTCCCCCCACTCATTTCTGCTCAATGAGATATGGGGAGCCTCTGTCTACAGCCATCCTGCTTCAGAACATGCTGCCGCATCTCTGTGAATCCTCACGCTCCTCAGTAGCACAAGATGAGCAGAGCTTCTGCTGGTGGCTGGACTGATCCAATGTGGCAACCCTTTTCCAAAGAGAGCCCCAGTGTTTCTCCTCATTAAATAGGCTAAATATGCTCCTGACACTGAAACCTGAATCTCGTTTTTCCCTCCTCTTGAGTCCAAGATGACCTTGTGATTGTCTACTAGCATAACGTGGCAAAGCATCACTCTAGGTAGGTATTTACTTTTGAGCTTCTGCCTTTGGAGGATGGAGCTCTTTAGGTGCTCCAAGAATCCAGCTGCTATATTGGGAGGTGCTCAAGATGCATGGAGGAAATGAAGCTCACTGATCAATGGTTCTCACTGAATTCTTGGCCAACAGGTCACATCAACATGTAGTCAATGTGAATGACCCACTGAGGACAGGCATTCCAGCCTAATGAAACCTTCAGATGTTTGCAGGTACAGTCAACATTACATGTATCAAAAACACTATGCCTATGAAGTCTGGACAGCCCAACCCACAGCATCATCAAAACTAATAGTGATAACTGCTTTAAGCCAGAAGTTCATAAGTGATTTATTACACAAATGGCCAGAGCATCCTCTAGGCCTAAGGAGTCTGGTAAGCAAAGTTCCTTCCTTAGACATTTGGTCCCATGATCTCCACATGAGTGTCTGGTTCTCAGCTTGCCTTGGATGTGTGCTATCAGATGAGTTGGGGCTTACATTAACCAGTATGGCAAAAGGCCACCAAACAGTTGGAGGATTTGCTTTTGTTTTGCTTTTTTTTTTTTTTCTTTTGTGATTACATTTTGCAGAAGATTAGAGCCAAGCCACACAGGAAAGTCAAATCACTACCTCTTAGCTTTTGAAATCCCCCCCCAAAAGACTGGAATAAATTAAACATATTCCAATGATGAAAAAAAATGTTACCAATGGGTCTGGTGCCTCAGTTTAAAGCCACAGAGAATTTAGCTCCAATAAGAGGGAAAGAAAAATGCTGTTCTATTGCTATGCCGTGTCCCTGAGTCATTGGTGGGAATGAAGGGGGCTGGCATGTTTTCTCTGCTCTCTGCACAGGATCTCAGTGCCTGTGACAGAGGCCTGAAGACTGTGGGATAGGCAACTTGATGTCTCCTGGTTACAGTCTTTACAGGATGCCCACCATGCGCTATGTGACATCTAAGTGTGGCATGCTGGGTTATAGGCAAGGGCTTAACTTCTAGATAAAACTTTCCATCTTTGACTTTAATAGCACATGCACAAAATCTGTGCCTCAGCTTTCATCTTTCAGATGAGTGTGATAACTTCTCTCTCCACAAGGGCATCTGAGACTGAGGGCCTGTCAAACAGACTTTTCAGCAAGCCAATTGAATCCCTTGAGGGTATTTTTGCTACTTTTTAGTTATTTGAATAGTTCAGGGACTGCAGCATGCATCCTAACTTGTCACAGTTTATTTTATATTAATAGTAATTTCATTTTGGTAAAATATAGAAATTTTAGTACATCTCCATTTATTCATTCCTCCTTGTGCTATTATTGTGATGTATATGTGATTTTTTTTTTTTTATGTTACAAACCCAATCACATAACGATTACTACATTGTACAGTCATCTGGTGTCTTCTAAATCAATTAAGGAAAAAAATCAATGTACTATGTTGTCTCTCATATATATATATATATATATATATATATATATATGTATACACACACACACACACACACCTTTAGCAGTGTTTTAACTTCTTGTGAATTTGAGTTACTGTACATTGTCTTTTTTTCCCCTCCAGACTGAAGGGCTTCCCTTGAAACCATTTGTGGGACTGTCAGTAAATTCTCTCAGTCTTTATCTACCTGAGAACATATATTACTTCATCTTAAGACAGCTTTGCAAGCAATGGAGCTATTAATTGGCATCTTTTTATTAACCCTATTCTCACCCTGCCATGCCTCTGGCTTCCTTCTCATTTGGCTGGCTCAGTTGTGTAAAGAGTTGCAATTCTTTCACCATATTAAAGATTATATCTTGCTATTGAGTTAAGATCTTGTTCTCCTACCCAGGCTGGCCCTGAGTCTGTGGTCCTCCTGCCTCAGCCTCCTGAGTGTTAGGATTGCGGGCTTATGACCGTGGAATCCCACTGACTTTGAGCAGTTTGACTTCAAAGTCTCTGGATGTAAATAACCTTTGTTTGATGCTACTTACAGCCCATTGTGCACATGGATTCAAGAGTTTCCTCCAATCTGGGAAGTTTTCAAGCATCACTTCTGCACATTTTCCCTCCTGCTTCTTGTCTTGGCTTTCTTTAGGACTTCCCATGCATACACATTGCTTCCGAGGGCATCACACAGGTTATCAAAGCTCTGTCATTTCTTTACCATTTTCTCTCTGTTAAGCGGAAGCAATCATCTCCGCAGACCTGTCTTCATGGTCACTCTTTTTCTTCTTTCACCTTAGTTCTGAGAGGACACTATTCTGCAGAAATCTCTATTCTAGTCATCATACTTTTCGGAGAATTGTCATTGATATCATTTGTTCCCTCAGTATGGGTCACACATTCCTGTTTTTTTGTCTGTCTTCTAACTTTAGATCCCAAAATTAATGCTGTTGTTGTCGCTGTGTGTTTCTTTTCCAATAAGAGTAGATCAAATAGTGTATTGCCCTGTACTTCAGGCTGGCCTGGAAAACCCTATATAGAGCAGGCTGACCCAAAACTAAAACTTTTCCTTCTTCAGCCTGGTGAGCACTGAAATTACCAGCGTGAGCCACAGCCCTCAGTAGGGTTTTAGAGACTTTGTTATCTTACTTCCCTCCTCACCGCTGAGTGATCTGACTTTTGGTTTAGTAACATTATTGCTTCCATGAGATCCATCTCCCTACATATACAGTCATTGGCATTGGTGCTCATTTTAAAAATGTAGGATCTTGGACTAGAGAGATGGCTTAGTGGTTAAGAATGCTTACTGCTCTTGCAGAAGACTTGGATTCGGTTCTTGGCACCTCCACCACAGGATGCACAACTGCCTGTAACTCTAGTTACAGGGTATCTCATGCCTTCTGGCCTCTTAGACATCTGCACACATAGTGTGTACATACACTCATGCATGCAGGTACACATGTACATCATGTTTATTAACCTCTTAGAAAATTTGGGTTTTTACCTGTAAGTTAAGTCCCCTGCCCTTGTTTATATTAGCTGAACAGGGAGCTAGTGACTGGTTAGAAATTATGATTAACCACCTTGCACTGTAAAGTCCCCATATACTTTGCCATCAATCCTGTGTGTCACTGAAGAACACATTCCAGGTTCAGCCAGTGAAGAGGCATCCCAGAGCCTTTCTTTCTTGGTCCCCTCATGTCTACTCTCCATGTGTGAAGGAACTCATAACCATCCGGGGAGGCATGGACTTCTGATCTCCCTTGAGGATGTCTGCAAAGTTGGGCATGTGCACAATCTTTTAGTCTTCCTGAGAGGCAGAGGGGTAGCCTAGCACAGCAGCCTCTGCTTCTCATCTTCTGGCTAATCCACCAAGTCTATTTGTTTCCCTGAATAGGACTGCCCTACCTATAACTGTGATTGGCCTCCCCTGATCCTTAAAAAAAAAAAAGGTTTCCCCATGGCTGACCAGAATTCAGGCCTATGGAGTTTCCTGCTCTCATGTCTGTCTAAATCACAGGGCCTCCTGCTGGAAAGCTGCTAACTCTCACCAGGATCTCCTCATCGATGAGTAGGACATAACAATTAAAACTATCATTGAAACAGTGCACAGACTCCCTCCCACTGGCCCTCTTCTGCTTCGGTAATCTTTCTGAAACTGACCTTTGTCTTGGTCTAGTGTCCTAAGATGTTTACGATTGACAGTTGTCCTGTCCAGGTCCGTCAAGTTCAGCTTCCACCCCTTCCCTCTAGACCAGCATGGTGGTTTACTTTACACTGAAGTTTTAACTTTGCTCCTTTGGTGAAGTTTCTCTTTCTCTTTGGAGATGATAATAGAATTACATCATTTCTCCCTTCCATTTCCTCTCTCAAGCCTTCTCGTATACCCCTCCTTGCTCTCTTCCAAATTAGCAGCCTCTTTTTCTTCATTAATTGTTGTTACGTGTGTGTGTGTGTGTGTGTGTGTGTGTGTGTGTGTGTGTGTGTGTGAATGTGTGTGTTCCTAAAAACGATCTGATCAGTCTGTATGATATTACTATTATTTGTATCTTCAGGGATGACCATTTAATATCAAATAACCAGTTGGTGAGCTCTTCCCTGGGAAAGACTCACTCCCTCTCCCACTCTCAACATTCCTTAATTGCCTGTAGTTCTTGGTATAGGGTTGAGGCCTTGTGAGCTTTCCCCTGTCCATGTAGCATGTCTGTTGTCATCCTTGTTTGGATCATGTTAAGGCAGTCATGCTGGTAAGATTTTATGAATGTGCTTCTTACGTTACTAGGAGACATTTCCTTATTTTTTGAGGTACCATCTCATGTAGCCCAGGCTGGCCTCTAACTCACTATGTAATAGAAAATAACCATGGGGTTCTGGCTGCTGGGATTATTTACTGAAGGTTACACTCAAGGTTACACAATTATGTGGTGCTGAGGGTCAAACCCAGGACTTTACACATACTGAGCCAGCTCTCTACCAGCTGAGCTACATCCCAGTGCCTACGGCTCTCTGAAGAGGGAATTTAAACCAAATTCTTTCATCTCCATACCAGAAGACCCATTTGATGTCAACCTCAACTGGTTAATTTGAAGTTGAAATTGGTTAATTGGTTTTTTGGTTGGTTGGTTGGTTGGTTTTGTTTGGGGTTGAGTTGGGTTTGGTGGTAGGGGTGGTCTTATTTCTTTGTTTGTTTGGTTGTTTTGGTTTTTGGTTTGGTTTTTTTGGTTGGTTGGGTTTTTTTTATTAGTTAGTTAGTTTGTTTATTTGTTTGTTTTATTGTTTTTGTTTTGAGACAGGGTTTCTTTCTGTAGCCTTGGCTGTCCTGGAATTCATTCTGTAGATGTAGACGAGGCTAGGCCCAAACACAAGATCACCTGCTTCTGCCTCCAGAGTGCTGGGATTAAAGGCATGTACTAGCACTGCCCAGTTAAGTTGATTAATTCTAAGACTACTATTGTATGGGGACTTTGGCTATGCCTATATTATTATCCAAGGTCTGTTGCCTTACTAACCTTTGCCTCTGAGCCATGCTTCTCTATACCCATACCCCTCCCCAGTCTCACCCTCTTTCACTAGGCCAGGACACTCTAGGCTTGCTTTAAACTGCAGAGTACAGTGGAGTCATCAAGATGTCAGCTCCAGGCCTCAGCATTACAATGCCGGCAGCCCTCTTTCTCATGCTCTTGGGGGCCCTGAGCTGCCACATAAAAAAGCAGCCACTCTGCAGAAAGATCACAAGGAGAGAATGTGTGGAAAGCAAGAGACCCTCAGAACAAATGGAAGAAAGTAACATAGTTGATAGTTAAAATAAATGAGGCCCCAGGAAGTCGAATCAAATGAAGCTAGCCCCAGCTCAGGTTGTTGAAGTTGTGAAGAGCCACAGGGTCCTAGTAGGCGTCATCACGCCAAAGCTCAGCCACTCCCACCCCCATGTCCTATCTAGATGCCTGACTCCAGTGTCACGGTTGAAGGCCATGCTAAGCTGTCAGTTCATAGACAGTTAGCAGTGGTTAAACAAAGCATCCAGGCAACCAAAGCTGAACCCCTGTTTCTAGTTTTGGTGCACACATATCTGTCTGGATTAAGAGCCTCTTGATCTGGACTCTCTACTCCCTACCCTAGTAGTATTGTATGCTGTGTATACATATCACAGGATGCATGGAAATAGTCTGCTTTGTACAATGCTCTGCAGATAACACAGCAAAAACTGGGCCCTTAATAAAAGGCTTCAAGGTGACATTCACAGTTAGTATGATCATGAGTCACACCACCTACTACAGTCCAGGAACAAGACCGATTTTCTCTTCTGAGTCACTGAATCATGCCCCGGCAGGATCTAGGCAGCACTTCCTCATCTTTACACCCTCGAATGTCATAGATCCTCACCAATAGAGCCCGCCAATACTAGAAAAGTGTGTTGGTCCCCAGCTCTGCTCAATTCTGTTTGGCTCCTGTGTATTTTTCTTCTCTGAGCCAAGGCATGAGTCAGACTACTTACGTGGAAGGAACTCAGTGTCAGCTGGATGAAGAGTCGAATAAGTCTTGAAAATCCTTGAACTTGGTCATCAGTGAAGAAAGTGAAGAGGACCTCATGAACCCCCAACAAAGGAATGAGAAGCAGCGTTGATTTTGCCAATCTGCAAATGATACCAAGTGTTGGTCATGAGGGCCTTGCTGGGACTAGGTAACATATCCTTCCCACTGTGCACATCTGTACTGTAAATCTCCCACTCTTGGTGAACAGATAGTTTGTCTTTTGTGACCTTACTTACTCTTATACCCCTGTATGTAGCAAATACTCAGGGAGCATTTAAGGAACCATCCTCGGTAGGACATCATGCCTACAGATATTGATGCATCTGATGGATAATACACTTACTTCTATGCAAGCAGCTACCACCCTTAGATACCCCCCAAGTTTGACAAGTTTCCAAGTTCAGCTAGCAGGTCATGATACTGCTTTCTTTCCCCAGAAATTCAGCACTTCCAATATCAACCTCGGACAAGAAAGAAAATGAGTTGCCGAGGGTCACAGAGACACCAAGGGACTATCCCCAGCCTCGAAGTGGGGCCTGCCCTCAGCTGTCTCTCAACCCTGTGACAGCAAGAGCCACAGGAAATGAAAAACTGATCCTCCTCGTAAAGAACACTAAAGTACACAGTGTGGAGGTTGGCGGTTGTTTACAGTCTACACACACACAAAAAAAAGACAAACATTCCTTTGTACCACCCACGAGCAAAGTGCACAGCTGGGGCCCAATTGCTCCAAACTGGTGAATCCCAAGCACTGGCTATTAAAATTCCTTTCAAGGCCTTAAAGATATATACAGTGGGTCTTCAGAATGTGTAGGTTCTGCCCAGGCGGATCCAACCAACTTTAGATTGATTGACATGATTTCTTCAGTTATGTCCATATTGAACCTGCACAGACTTGTTTCTTGGTCATTTATCTCTAGACATTGCAACACTACAACTATTTACACAGCATTCACACTGCCTCATGTACTAGACATAATCCGAAGATGATTTCAAGTACATAGACCCAGAGAAGAGATAGATCAGCAGTTAAGAATGCTTGCTCTTCTTCCAGGAGACCCAAGTTCTGTTTCCAGCATCCATATCACGTAGCTCACAGCCACCTGAAACTCCAGCTCCAGGGAAGCTGATGCCGTCCTCCAGTTTCCATGGATACCTGCACACAGCTGACATGCACCCATATAGATGTATGCACATAATAACTAAATAAAATAAAACTTAAAAAATTAAGTATAATGAAAGGATGTCAGTGCCTCTGGTGGGTTCTAGAATAGGTCTCCCATGTCCATTAAGGGACATCTTTCTAGGTCCCAGTGTGGACACTCTGAGGCCAAACTTCGGGAGGCTGTCCCCCGAGAGTGTGAAGTTTTACAGAACTCCACAGTGGACTCTGGAGAGTAGTGGGGGCTGGGAATGGCCTCACTTTACCAATGATCTGCTTCTTGATTTGATGTTAACAGAATTAGCAAAGGTGACTCATGTTCGGGGAAAACAAACTAAACTGGTGTCTAATCCACACTGGGGAAAAACAGAGCTTAACTGTAATGTGTTTTTAACCCAAGTACTTAAAGAACCAGAGCAGGAGGAAGAGCCCCACCCCCAACACACACACACACACACACACACACACACACACACAGAGGTAAAGATGCAGAAAGCTAGAGTGGTCAGCAGTCCACATGCCATTCTTCCAAAAAGCTAAACTCTATCCTGTGTCTATGAGACCCGTTCCAATGCATGGCCACCCATGCAGCAAAACATTTTGCTTCTTTATAGCCATCACACAAAAGGAACTCCACCTACCCACGTGGGTTGGATGTCCCCAGAGCACTGACAATTATGGGAACCCACGACTTGGCGGGTGAGTGACAGAACCTGGTTATGTGCTTCTCCTGAAGGGAGCTAAGATCCACTTCTGTTCCCACACCCACCCACATGGGCGTCACTTAGAAAATAATACTTCCAGGGAGACTTTTTTTTCTTTTCCTTTTTTGATTGCTGAGGATTGAGACTAGGGCTTCACGTGTGCTGAGCACATGGCTCTACCATCAAGCCCTGCCCCTAAGGATTATTTCATTTGTTTGAATATCCAGGAATATTTTTAAGATCCCTTTGGCTCAAAGGTTGCAAAATAACGAACACAGGTTGGGATTTGACCTAAAGACTACTTTTGCATAGAACATAGAGTTATTTTTACAGTAGGAGACAACTTTAGTAAGGAGATATAAGCAAGGATGCTCAAATTTTAATCTTTTGGAAGCTAGAGCAACTGGATGTCAAGGCTGCAAACTCCTGCTTGACAATCACTATGGCTAGCTGGCAATTCTCCCTTTAGACTCTAACGTTTAAAGGGACCCATGGTCTCCAGCCTCCATATGGCCTGCACTCTTTGTGCTACTTGCTCTGCACTGACAAGAGCCTGAACTTGTGACTCTTATTCTGTATTATCTAGAGCAATAACACACATCAACATACTTATGTGCAGGCCCATGTCTCACCAGAAATAGATTTCTTGGGCTATATCATGGTAATTATGGGTTTTTATGTTTTTTTAAGTGTGTGTGTGTGTGTGTGTGTGTGTGTGTGTGGTATGTCTGAAATGTGAGTTTGCATATGAGTGCACGTTACCATGGGGACCAGAAGCATCTGATGCTCCACTTGCAGATGGGTGTGGGTCATATTGACATGGGTTCTAGGAACCAAACTCAGGTCCTCTGCAACTGTAATATGCACTCTTAAACACTGAGTCATTTCTCTGGCCCAATTATGGGTTGTTAAAGTGCATATTAACTATGGAATGACATTAGTTCTACAGAGTGGTATCAAAGAGATCACAGAAGGCTTCCTTCATTTCCCTAGTATTCACAGATGGTATGGACATAGTCAACACCAGGAAGCCAGCATTGGGAGCAGACTAGATATAATATCGCAGACATTGTTGGATTTTACCTGTCTTCCATTTTCATCCTGCCCACATCCCGAATGGCAAACATCACATCTCTTAATGGCTATATTGGGTCACTTCTGCCACTCCCACCCCTCTGGGTAGATGCAGGTTGGACCTCCCCACTACTCAAGCCCTTCTAACATCTCCTTAGACAAAAGCACAATTTGTGTCTCAGCCCAGATGAAAGCCATAAATAGTTGCAGACGTTTACTCTTATGGACTGTGTGCATAGCTGGCTATTTATTTAAATGGTACAATTTGTTGCAGTCCTTTAAGGATTCAACAAATATTTATCAAGCATCTGCTCAGGGTACATAAGCGGGTACAGGGGAGTAGAGAGCTCAAACCGAGGTCAGTAGGACACAGGGACAGCACCAGGGTGTGGGTTCAAATAGCAATATCACCAACCACTCAGTGTGACCTTCAACCTCCTTGTCCATTAGTTTCCTCATTTATAGAAAGAAGATTATACAAAGAATAGCATCTACATGGCAGGGTCCTCATAAGGATTAGGCAAATAATGCAGGGGGTGAGACAGCAGGGATGGGAGTCGGGGTGGAGGTGGGGTGCATGCATGCAAATGTCCATGTCTGATGCTTCCCCTCAGTTGCTTTCCACCTTATTTGTTGAGACACAGTCTCTCACCAAATCTGGAGCTCACCAATTCAGCTAGAGTGGTGGCCAGTGACTCCTGAGGATCCTACTGTCTCCACCTCTCCAGCACTAGACTCATAGTTCCCCATCTTTTTACACATGTGCCGGGCGTCCAAACTTGGGCTCTTGTGATTATAAGGCAAGCATTTTACTGACTAAACAATTCCCCAGACCTCCTTTTACTTCAAATCTTGATAAAGGTCTCAGGAAGTTTTCCAGGCAGCACTCTGCAGCTCAGGTCAGCCTTGGCCTTGCAATCCTTCTGCCTCAGCCTCCTAGGAGCTAGGATTCCAGGCCTGTGCCACCAGCCTCAGTGGTCATCATTTTAAAAGGACTCCTGCCTGTAAATGACTGTGCTTCATCATGGTGACAGACACACATCACAAACAAAGGAGCAGAGACTTGTTTGGGATCAGGCTTAATCTGTGCTCGCTTGACCTCCTTTAGTGGAGTGTACTGTGTGGAGATATCACAGCATGGTGGAGAGGCACATGGAATACGAGGCTGCACACCTCATGATGGCTAGCAGGCGAAACGTAAGAAGAAGATGCCATAACCCTAACCCCAAATATCCCATCCCAGGAATCAATTTCACTATACTAGGCTCTACCTCCTAAACATTCCATACCCTGTCCCCAAGAGTATCACAGACCAGAGGCCAAACCTTTGACACATATACACTCATAGGGGACACTTAAGATCCTTGCATAGAGGTGCTTTAACTCCAATGATGCTTTTCTGTTTAACATCCATTTGTGATATCACTGATCTATGGCTGATGTTAGATATAATATTCAACTGTGGTACTTGGTGAGTGGCGTGGGATAAACTGAAGGAATTTGATAAAACTGCAGAAGTTGGAAGATCATTGTGGTTTCAACTCCTTCTTTAGTTGTTCATGTAACCTAAGAAGGGTTTTTCTGAGCTTTCCCTGAAGCATGTCCCAAGAACCTCCTTTGAAAGGTGGCTTCTCTAATCCCACAGGAAAAGAGCATTCCTTATTATTGAAGTTGTCAGACCACAGGAAATCACCTGAACTCACAGGCCTTGCTGCACATCCCAGTCTCATTTGTCCAGTAACATCTCCCCATGACTGTCCATCCTTTATCAAGCCTAGCATAAACAATACACATTTGATCACCATTTCTTCATTGCCTTGAGGAGGCTCCCACGAAACAAAACTTCTAAATTTGTATGCTTTTCTTCCATTAATCATCTAATCTGTTCAGTTATCTGACCCAAGCCAAGATCTCTGTGAGTCAAAGCAAAAACTTTCTGCTCTTGTGCTGTCCACCAGAAATTCCTTTCAGAAAAGAGAATGGGAGGAGTATGTGCAGAAATTATTCTTCCCTGTAAATTCACCCTGAGCTCAGGCTACACACATCACATGGAGAGCAAAGCCATTAATAAAGGGGAAGAGAGCTATCTCCCTTCTCAGAACCACAGAGAACTGTGAAATAGGAAGAGGCTGAGGGTCACTTAGCTTCTAGTGCTTGCCCTTCATCCTTGCTTCAACCTACCCTATCCAAGTCAGACAGTAGATCAACTTACTGTTTCCTTTACCTGATGGCAGAGGCCCATGGGGAAAGCTACAAAGACAGAGCATTCTCTTGCTCCTAGAAACTTGCCTCTTGGGTGAGGTCTACATGTGTTTAATTTAAACCTTCCTAAAATAGACTCCTGGACAGGGACCAGAGCTTAAGCATTGCCTTCTAAAAGCTCCCCAAATCTGAGAGCTGGAAGCAGCCTCGTATCTCATTCACTGACACCATGGCCCTCTCTTAACCCCACTGAGGGCTTTCATAGAACATTAACATGGGGTGCATGGAAGAGGGCAGTATGAGGCAGGAACAGTGATGTCCTCTATGTGATAGCTAGCATGGCCTCTCAAGAACAAAATGAGCAAACAAGCTCACAGATTCAGCAAGTGATCTTCAGCTCAGAGAGCAGTGAGAGAGCACGCCTGTGTCATCAGAGACAAGTCCTACACTCTACAAATTAGTAGGATTATGCCAATCAATTAGGTCATGCTCTCCCTGGGAAGAGTGGGTCAGTAGAAAAGACATGGCCAAACAAAATGTCAGAGAAAAGCACCAAAGGAGGACATTCTCAGAATGTATCTCACCTGATTCTATGGAAGCTAGCTGGAGAAATGAAATGGGGATAGGGGCTTGGAGTGGGTTCTTGGGTACCCATCACTCTGCTTTGACAGAGTGCTCACCAAGCACTATTCTGGTGATCTCTGGATTATGAGTCTTTCTGTTAAGATCAGAAAATCTTTTGAAGCCCATGAGAACTTAAAGAGAAACCTCCAACTTCCACAGACTTCAAAAATACACAGCAGTCTAGCTAATGCCCCAGGGTGAGGCCTCACCCCCGGGAAGCCTTTGGGTAGACTCACACCAAGGTTCTTTTGCTCAAGCACTTTCCCTGAACAAGAGTGGAAAGAGGAAAAGGTAGAGTCCAGACAGGTTGCATATGTCAGCCAAGTTATTCTTTCTCCTCCCCCAAAGCACTGACCTTTGATCATTGCCCAGCCGTGTGGTTTCCCCAGCATCTTAACCTACCCTTCCCTACATCAGTGTCACTCAATGAGACTCTACAGAAGCACATTCACTATAGAACAAGGACTTTCATGTGCTAATCTCTGATGGTAGTCCTATACTTTAGCTGTCTATCAGAATCTCCTGGGGAAATCTCTAAAGAACCCACATGGTGAGACTCTAACCCACACTTCCCGAGCAGAATACCCACTGATCGGGCCCACAAAGCTGTGTTTCAAGCCAGCTCTCAGCAGATTATCATAGCAGCTAAACTGGGCAACTATTGGGAGTCACTGAGGGTCTAGAGTATGAAAAAGGTCCCAGGGAAAAATGACAGACTTGAAATGGAAACAAGGCCATAGATGTTAGCCTTTGGGTCATGTCTGCTGACTAGTTTTATGCCAACTTGACCCAAGTCAGAGTCATTTGAAACTAAGGAACTTCAACTGTGACTATACTGATACCAGATTGGCCCATGGGAAAGGCATCATTTTTTTGATTGATGATTGATATGGGAGGGATCATCTCACTGTGGGAGGTGCTTCTGCTGAGCAAGTCATTCTAGGTGCTATAATAGAGAGCAAACCATGAGAATAAGCCAATGAGAAGCCTTCCTCCATGGCCTCTGCCTCAGTTCTTGCTTCCAGATACCTGCCTTGAGTTTCTGGGCCCTCTGACCTGACTTTCTCAGATGATGGACTGTAGTCATAAAATGAAATAAATCCTTTCTCCCCAAGTTGCTTTGGCCAAGGTGTTTTATCACAGTAACAGAATCCCTAGCTATGACAAGTCTTGTCTGTTCCACTTCTGTCTCCTGGAAGTCTTTGCCTCTATGCAGTTTCTCGAAGTACCCTGGTAGTCAGGTCATTTGCTTACCAAAGGGTGGCATTCCTTGAGTGAACTCTGGAAGCCCTGCCTATTCTTGGAGTGCTACCCTGAGAACAGTGGTGTGAGGAGGCTGAGCCTTGGGAATGGGGCCAAAGAGGCTGCCTAGACACTTGGAGTCTGGATTAGAGGCGCCAGGAAAGATAGTATGACTCCCTGGGGCCCAGACCAGGCCAATTCCCCAAGGCTGAGGATTTCTACCAAATGTTTGGATGTGTGTGTGTGTGTGTGTGTGTGTGTGTGTGTGTGTGTGTGTAATATAACATATATATATAGTATGTGTGTGAATGTATGTGTATGTGTGTGTGTAGGCTTACTCTTCTAGATCTGTTGGAGTAAGTCTTGGGAAGATGGGCTTAGGGTCTGGTCTAGTGCAAATGCTACTTCCATATCTGATCAAATTTGCTGCCCATGGTCAATGTCCTTCAGTTTCCTCTATTCATAGGAGATGGCTCTGTCATAACTTTCCCATTTCACACACTAGAAAATAGGCTACAGGGGCTATGGGACCATGAAAGGATAGCTTGGTTTCTGGTGGAGCACTGGCTAGAGATGGCCAGAGACCCACCCTGAAAGGGATGGAATGCATTTCACCACACTCCCAGACTCCAGGCTCCTGACAAGCAGCTGAAGACCTTCATTGATCCGTGCCTTTCAGTCACATAGGGCAATGCCCCTACAGCCCCTCCCAAAGAGAGGTTTGTGTCATCTAGCACAGGTAGAGGGCATGACTATAGGCCTCAGAGCCTCAAGAGATCTCCATATTAATGAGATACCTAAAGGCCAGACGGTTAGCCAATTAAGCATTCCTCCCCAGACCCTCCTCCCTCCCTATTTAAGTCAGGCCTGCCCTGAGAAACAGGGATGGAGGAGGGACAACCACATCTACTTTCCTCCATGACAATAAACCTTTTTAAACCATGGACTTCCTCATGTCCTTGGAGCCCCACTTTGGGGAACTGTGGAGAAGACCTTTGACTACTAAGCCGATGCTTAATCTCCAGCTAGAAGACTTCTCTACATTCCAGTCATGAAGGCCACCAACTCAAGCAAGCTAGCCGACCCAGCCAATCGAGTGCTGTAACCAAGAGTCTACCCCGGGGCACCTTCGGAGCTTCTCTCTCTCCTTCCTCTTGGCTGCAGGCTGGTCCAGCCTGTATGCCCTCAGCATCTGGGAGCCCAAAGACAGAGACCACCGGTCTCCTGGTAAGCCACTTCACCCCGGAGATCCCCACTCAGGAGCTCTGCCCCCACGGGACTTCAGGCTGAGATTTCCCCACGCCCGGGTGGAACCCCGCAGCTTCTCATAGCCCAGCGTCTGCCCAGCACCACGTGGAGTGAACTCAGTCAAATTCCATGCTTCTGCCTCCTTGAGCCGTGGCTGACATGCGGGAACTATAACACAGCCCAGCAGGACCCACACCCACACTCAAGCTACACCTCTGCAAGGAGCCAAGCTTAATTAAGGTCAGTGAGGGAGTTGAGGTGTGCCCAGCCTCCACTCTTCTGTCTGCTCTGTATCAATGTATCAGTCATTGCTGAAGTAGCACACTCACTGCTAAAGCGTGGTATGGGACCCAGGTCATATTCACCTTATGTTCAAGTACACTGAAAGCATCCAATGAATGTTGCATAGTAAATGGGGGAAATCTAACTTTTCATCACCAAAGTCAGTCTTAGAAATAGTGAGTGACATGGCTGGAGGTGTCTCCACTTCCACCCTCTGCTTAAGATCTGTTAACGACTAAAATTCTTAACTCAGAACATACACACTTTCCCTTCCAGCCCCAGTAAAGTTGACCTGCCACCTGGAAAAATAACTAGAAATGAAGGGAGAGAGCTTTACCTGCCATTCACTCCTCATTCATTCATTCATTCATTCATTATTTTTATAGCAGTACTTCACTCAATAAAAGCCTGACATTTGACTTATTATGAATGGAGGCTGTTGTCACTAAAAGGAACTAAAGGTAAGACACTACAAAGGTGAATCACAAAAAAAGGGAGGGGGACTGTGTAACAACTGTAGTTCTATGGACTCTAAACATTTTTTTCATTAAGTCATCCCACAAGGGACACAAACTGGCCTGCATACAAGACTTTCTAGCTCCCTAGACCATGGTGGTGGTTTGACTGAGAATGGTCCCCATAGGCTCATCTGTCTGACTACTTGGTCTTCAGCTGGTAGAATGTTTGGGAAGGATTAGGAGGTATGGCCTTGTTGGAGGAGGTGTGGCCTTGATAGAGGAGGTGTGGCCTTGGAGGAGGAGGTGTGGCCTTGGTGGAGGAAGTATGTCACTAGGGGTAGGCTTTTAGGTTTCCAAAGTCGATGCCATTCCCAGTGTCTCACTTTCTGCCTAATGCTTGTAGATCAGAATGTAAGCTCTCAGCTACTGCTACAGTGCCATGCCTGCCTCTTGCCTGCCTGCTATTGCCAGGCTTCCTGCCATGAAGGGCATAAGCTTTAAGTCTTTGAAACTGTAAGCACCTCCCCCCCCCAATAAACCTCTGTCTTCCATAAGTTGCCTTGGTCATAGTGATTTATCACAGCTATAAAAAATAACTTAGATGACCATTTATTTTCACAGTCTCCTGACGTGGCATTAATATGTCCTTGACTACTCAGAACTTACATCATTGTCATGAAGTTTGAAGGGCTTAACCATTGGCAAAAAAAACTCACATGTACCCCAACACCTTTTCATAAGGGCTCTCCTCTCTCACCTCACCTTAAGAGACAAAATACATAATTATAATCTGTAGCTATACTTTGAAAATGAAATGTCTTCTATAGGTTCATCTGTTTACATACTTACTCCCTAGCTGGGAGTGCTCTTTCAGAAGCTTATAGAACCTATTTGGTCATGAGGCCTACTTGGCAGGGATATAGAGGCTGGTAGTTGAAATTTATAACCCAACCTCATTTCTGGAAGAGCTCTGCTTCCAGATCCACTGAGAAGTGATGAAGAGTCCCAAGCTGTCACTACCAAGGACATGAGGGGCCTTCCTGGATGTGATGGACTGTACTCTCTCAAACCAGAAGCCAATATAAGTCTTTCATTAATCTGCTTCTTGTCCAGTATTTGGTCACAGGAATGAAAATAACAAGAGATAAATTGTTCCTCCCTTCCCAAGACTTGGGTGACACCAAGGCGAGTCATGAGAACCTTGGGTTGCCTAGCTCTGGCCTCCGGACACTCACCTGTATTTATAGTCTCTGAAGCACATCTGATGAGCTTTGAGCTTAGAAATGAGAAGCTTGAGAATCTTGAGGAATATGAAGAAATTAACCTTGAAAACAAAAGGCAGATGCAGGTAAGTAAGAGGTGGATGCCACATGCTGTGGATATCAAGGTTACCCTAGTTGGTCCCATCAGTTCCTCATCCATGTGAACCACAGGCATGTTGGCAGTTAGCTTGTCACATAGGAAGTGGCTGTGGTTGTCCCCACTGTCCCAAAGACTCTTTGAACTGAAAGTCAGGGAAGGAACTTGGACTATCATTTAGTTTATCCTGCCTAGCTGAGATCAAGCACTCAGCACTCTGAGAAGAGAAACAAGCATTATTAATAAGTAACACTTATTGACTGCTTATCACTCAGGCTTTGGGCTGAGAACTTTCCACATACATTTTCATTTATTCTTCAAAATAACCCTTTGCAGTTGTCACAGTTTGTGTATGTGTGTGTGTGCATGTGTGCACGTCCATAAAACAATGAGGAAATACAGCATAGAGATTAGTGTAATACTGAAGCTTTGCATAGCTAGGCAGTGACTGAGCAGGTGATTATGACCAGAGTTAGCTTCACTTAAACAGAACAATATGCTGGCTCTTCTCAATAGGGAGTATAACTCTCCAGCTATGTGACTTGAGGTCTGCAGTGGGACTCACTGGGCAGTGTGTGTCCTCTACTCTCTACAGTATTTCCCACAACTATCACAGGTGGACAAATCTAGACCTCACTGCCAGCTTTGACAGTAACTATGAAATATGTCTGAAATTCTTGGTACTTCTTTTAAAAAGGAGACTCTGGTCTGTGTCTCTTACTCTCACTCTGTATGTGTATTGTATTTAATCACTTTAATCACTAATGAAAAGAACATGATAGATGATATCACATGAATTCTGAGTAGAGACTTCAAAAGGAAGTTCTTATGTTCTCTCCTACCCCTTATCTCTCCCCCTCCCTCTCCCTCTGGCTGGGGTTGTTCAGTCTTAGGGAAGCCAGACACCATGCTATCAGAAGAGTCCTACATAGGAGAACCAAGCCTTCTACCAATGGCCTGCAGTTCTCCACAGCTGTGTGTGAGTCTTGGGAGTTGATCTTCCTCTAGGCCCTGTCAAGCCTTCCTATGGCCTCATCTCTGGCTGATATGTTGACTCATGAGAGATCATGAGTCTGCTTGGCATTAAAAGAGTGGTTGAGTGTAGGCTACACTTGTTGGGTGTAGGCTAAGTGTGAACTTGGATACTGAGAGCATGGATTATAAGGAGATTGGAAAGGCAGGGCCAACCAGCAAGAGGTTTCTATGGTTACATGGTCATGCTGAAGGGCTTGGGTTTTCTTAGAAAAGTAGTGGAGAACCAGGGATAAATTCTAAGCAGACATAGGACCTGATGAGATGGGGAATGGGTTTGCCAAAGGTAAGTCTGGAGGTGGGGAGCAATAGGGACTTCCTGGGGAAGATGATAGACAGGCAATCTCAGGCAGCTGCCCTGGAGTTTCAGTGATAAGGAGAAACGACTCATTTAAAACTATCAAGTGTGGGTCAAATGAACTTTGTTACTGGTTGGATGTGAGACCAAAGATGAGTTGACATTTCATAGTAGCCCTCTACTGTATGGCAGTGCCATTCACCCAGAGAGGGATCATATGTGAAGGTAGAGCTCTGTGTGTCTAAGGAGGAGGGTGTGTCTAAAAGCTTCAAATAGAAGAGATGCCTTAAGGCAGATATATGTTTTCTAAGATAGAAAAGAACTGACAGAAAAAGTGATCAAGGACAAGTCACAAAATAAAATCTCTACAAACATTGATCTAGTGCAATACCAATATCCTCATGCAGAAAGAAAGCCCTACAAACTGAAATGTATGTTTTAGAATGCACCATAAATAGCCATATATACCTCTTGTGTGCTCCACTGGCCTGAGATTCAGTGCTCAATGCTAAAAAAAAAAAAAGAACCTAGAGTTTCTAGAACATAAGTCAACAGGAACAAAGGTAGTACCCAGCCAGAGAATATTTAGTACCAGAAAATTTTAAAAAATCTCAAATGAAACATAACCCAGTAATGTATCCCTTTTAAAGGAATATCTGCTTCTCATCACAAAGAGAAAACACTGTGTGCTTGGCTTAGTAACTTGTAGGACACGGGCATTTTTCTGACAAAGTAAGCTTAACAGGGAAGATTCATCTTTCAGCCAATGGACTGCAGTTGGGACCGTCTCCTAGGAAATGAAGCACCTGTGGATTTACTGTTCTCTGTGTCTCCCAGAGACCAGACAAGAGAAAATGAGCATCAACCAAGGGCCCATGAAGGAAGCATCTCTCCACAGTTCCAGTGGATCATCAGCCCCAGTTACCATGGAGCCTGAGCCTCTCTGGGTTTCCAGAGGTCTAGAGTCAGCAGCCACATTTGGATGGTGGGTTCTTCATTTGTATACCAGTCAGAAGGTGATAGATGAGGAATGTTTTCAGGAATGAAGCTATCTCCCCTAGGAATCTGTGACAAGACAGTGAACACTCAGAATCTCAAATGTATAAAACTCTCTTCTAGGGCCTGGACTCAACAGTTGCTTTTGCAGATGTTACCTCCTTGATCATGTGTTTGGCACCCTAGCATCTGTACAAGCTGTGATCCTGCAGGATAGCAGTGGTGATTCCTAACATGGCAGCCATTCTGGGTCTGGCTTCACATTGCCAGCAATCTGTTCTACCTGTCAAGTTCTTCAGCTTGCTATACAAACAAAAATGCTTATACCTCTAAGGCTACTCCTTTAGGTCAAAACACACCTCCCCCACTAGTTCTGCTGAGATTCATGTGCTCTGTAGAAGGTAGGGAATGACTGAGAGAGCATAGGGGAAATCTTCTTTCTTTCATTCAAATGCATTCTTTTTCTACAACACTGAAGCTTTCAGTAAATGCCTTTTGTACTAGTTTGAATAAGAAATGCCACCTCCAAACACACACACACACACTCACATGCACACGCACACACACATAGTTCATGTCTTTGAATACTTGATCTCTGGCTTATGGAACTGTTTGAGAAGGACGTAGAGCCTTGCTACAGAAAATACATCACTAGGGCCTCACTTGAATGTTTACAGCTTCACCTCTTTCCTGTTTGTTTCTCTCTGCTTTCCAAGTATGGATGAAAATGTGATCAGACAACCTTTATTTTTTTTTCCCTGCTGCCATGCTTTCCCTGCCTGCTGCCATATCCCTGTCATGATGGACTCTCCTGAATTTTATCACAGCAATGGAAAAGTGACAAACATACCTATGATCTGATTTACTTTCACAGTGAAAAGTGGAAGCTGAGATTCAGTGAAGGTAAACACAATACGACAGAATTTTGCAACAAGAAGCTCCCTAATAATACTATAGCACAGAGGGAAGACCAAAACCCAAGTGTGTCGCACTGTGAGGTACAGAACAGGAGTGGACAAAGGATGTGCAAAAGTGATAATGTCACTCCACTTCACTTTGTAGAGATGGAAGAGGGTTTTGGTGGCAGATGATGGAACCAGTAGGGAGAGTGCCACCCTTCGACTCTTCAGCAGAGAACAGTATAGAAGGGAATTGATGTCTAGGGAGACTGGAGCTCTAGGTAGCTCCTAGCTTCTAGTGATACAGAGGACCTAAAGACGAACAAGGGAAAATGAGAAGTAATTTTGCTCATTTTCAACACTGTCGCATTCTTAGCTATCAGAGGATCAATGAGAGTAAATGATGTTTGACTTTATATATCATAAAATCAACAGATAGTCCATTCAACTGATTGACTAAAAACCCACTCAACTGGGTGTTCAATATGGTCAGATGATTAGTGACAGGGAGCAAAATTATGATTCAATGACCTTTCTTGATGTAATTAGTTAATGAGGCTACCCTCAAACAAATGGAGAATGGAGGCTTCAAAAATTTGCTAGCAGGTGATAGTGACCAAGATGTAAGAACACACCATGTTCTGGTATGACTCAACTTCAACAGACAGTCAAGGGAGAGGCTAATTAAGGCAGCACAGTTTTGTGAAAAGGCATGCGGGAAGAAGTGGGAAATCTCCTGTTTCTTTTTCTGGTGAACATCCAGATTTCCCCACTTGTCACAGCACAGGACATTTCTGAAATACAAGAATCATAACACTAGAGGTGGTCGGCTGTGTCAAGATGAAGCTGAATATCTCCTTCCCTGCCACTGGTTAGCAGAAACTCAATGAAGTAGATGAGACATAAGCTTTGCATACTCTATGAGAAGTGCATGGCCACAGACATAGCTGCTGATGCTCTTGGTGAACAGTGGAAGGGTTATGTGGTCTGGATCAGCAGTGGGAATGACAAACAAGGTTCTCCCAGGAAGCAAGGCATTTTGACTCATGGCAGACTGCACCTGCTGTTGAGTAAGGGACATTCTTGTTATAGACCAAGGAGAACTGGAGAGAGGAAGCACAAGTCTGTTGTGAATGCACTGAGGATGCCAATCTGAGTGTTCTCAACTTGGTTATTGTAAAGAAAGGAGAGAAGAATATTCCTGGACTGACAGATACTACTGTACCTGTCGGTTGGGACCTAAAAGAGCTAGTAGAATCCAAAAGCTTTTTAATCTCTCCAAAAAGATGATGACCACCAATATGTTATCAGAAAGCCCTTAAACAAAGAAGGTAAGAAGCCCAGGACCAAAGCACCCAAGATTCAGCATCTTGTTACTCCACATGTCCTGTAACACAAATGCTGACGTATTTGTCTGAAGAAGGAACTCACTAAGAAAAACAAGGAGGAGGCTGCAGAATATGCTAAACTTTTGGCCAAGGGAATGAAGAAAGCCAAAGAGAAGCACCAGGAACAGACTGCCAGATGTAGACTGTCCTCGCTGAGAGCTTCTGCTTCTAAGTCTGAGTCTAAGTCAGAAATAAGTCTTTAAGAGTAACAAATAAATAATCAGACCTTGAAAAAAAGAATCATAATACTAGAAGCAGAAAATGAAGTCAGCTGATGTGTCTATGTGTCCAGAATGATATATTTCCTCAAGCTGGACATTGTTCAGCAAATAAAAGCTTGGGAAGCAGCAATGACAGGGGAGACTGACAAGGGACCTGAACCTAGAATAGGAGGCTCCCTTTGGTCCCAGTGATCTGTTCATCACATATACATGTGACTTTTTCTCTGAAACTATGCACCTGGCTCCAGATCTGATGTGGCAAGAATATAAGAAAAATTGATAAGTACCCTGGAATCTGAAATAATGAGTACTGATCAATTTTGATTGGCATGTTTTTGTTGTTTTAGAACAGTGGTTCTCAACCTGTGGGTTGCAACCCCTTCAGGGGTCGAACAATCCTTTCACTGGGATTGCCTAAGACCATTGTATAATAAGAAATTTACATTACAATTCATAACAGTAGCAAAATTACAGTTAAGAAGAAGCAATAAAAATAATTTTATGGTTGGGGTCACCATAACATGAGTAACTATGTTAAGGGTCACAACTTTAGGAAGGTTGAGAACCACTGTTTTAGAATTTCCATTTAAGTAGAATATATGTGGAGGTCAAGGGATTTTTTTTTTTTTTTTGCTATGTCACAATCTAGTGCACTGTGAGGATCTTGTTCCATGCAGTCATTTGGAGACCCAAGGCTCTTTCCATGTTGTTTTCAGTGAATCCTCATTTAGATTGGGCTTATGGCAATTCAGATTAGTTGAGAGTGGCAATGTATGGTCATATGGCTAACCATAAAAGCCATGGTCCATGTCTTTTATGGCAAACAGTCTTTTCTTTATCAATGGAATATTCTATTCTAGTCAATTCCTCTTGGTCCCAATCCCTACAGACACAGACAATAATAATTAAACAGCATCTTCCCTAAGACCTTTATAGAAATATTCCTTTCCAGGCATGTCTGATGACTTTTGCTAGTTGATGGAATGGAAAGTTCAATTGAAATATTAACTTCCAAGGAGGAATATGGAGCCACCAGATGGTCATGTAAAGAAACAGAACATCCCAACTGAGAAGGAAAACTGAGTTTTTCCATATAAGTAAAAACACAAGGTGATTGTGGTCATGGAGGACAAGCAACACTTCTCATATTAAAGAGTCTGGGCTCAATCTTGAATGTGAGGTTGACTCACTGAAGAGTCCAGGCAGAAGGAAGATGTGATTGGATTTTTCTCCAAATCGGTCTTCTGACTGCAGTATGGAGGCTTGATTGCCAGGAATAAGAATGAAGGGAATCAATCAAGAGTCATTTGCAGAGGACTACACAGGAGGGCTGAGTAAATGTAGTTAGTGTAGAGCTGAGAAGGAGATGACTTGAAGAACCTTCAAGAAATAAGGCCAACTTGAAATGGATATTCCAAGAAAAAAAGATAGGATCTGTGAGGACACAAATATTGTGGCTTGAGTGTCTGCTGATAAGTGATGGAGTCACTTACTGGGTAGAGAAAGCAAGAGGAAAAGAAGGATGGGTAAAAAGATCATGAGCCCATTGTGAGCTAGTGTGAGCTGATCATAACCGAGTTATAGAACCAACAGCAACTGATGAACATTTTATCCAAACTGTGAAGACAAAGAAAACATGCTTTTGCCTGGCTGGGAGAAATGTTACTCCAGGAACTAGGAAAGAACAGCAGAAGCTAGCAGACTGGTCAGTCCATTGTAGAAAGCAGAGGCAGCAAGGTAATGGTTCCCAGCTATGCACAAGGGTCACCTGAGAGCTTCTAAAGTGTCAGCTGTCTGGTCATTTCCCCCATAATTTCTATTGTGACTGGTTTCAGGCATCACTGCGTTTCTAATTTGTAGTCCATTCTGAGAATCACATTTGTCGACAGCTTATCTATTTTAATATAAATCTAAATCTTATCAGGATACAGATTCTGATTTCATATTTCCAGTCAAGGGCGACAAGACAAGAATCTGAGTTGATAATAAGCACATTAGAATCTGCTGCTAATGCCATTGGTCCAAGGACTAGTCTTAGAAGAGCAAACATGTAGCAAGATGCTTTTCAACCCAGCTACAAACTAGATTGCCCAGGCCCTTGTGAGACCGATGAAACCTAAGTGTTACAGGGGGACTCAAGCCACAAGGAATTTTAAAGACTCCAAAAGCAACTAGAAAATGGTAGTATAATTTTCAGCAGTTTAATCAGACAAAGCCTAGACTCATAATTAACAGAGAATTGTTAGTTTCTCTCCTGGTTTACTATGCCTGGTTAGCAAGCACCTCTCAGGGCTCAGAGTGTAGATTCCAATCATCTACTAAATGTGTTTACCAAGGGACTATCATATACTTAAGCTGGCTGCTTGGAAGAATAGAAAGTGATTTACAATGGCAGCAAGCAATCATAAACAAATTTGAAATGTATTGGAGTTGGAACAGAAGCCAGGAAATATGGGATCCAGAGAGGTGGGGGGTGAATGTCCTGACACAGTGGCAGAGAGAAATTGGTGCTTGGCCCAAGGCCTGAAAGATGAACACTGAGGTCCCCCAGTATATAAGATGGTGAGGAAAACAACCGGGACCCAGGGTGTCTGAGACTATAGACTGATGTTCGAAAGAGCCATAAGCATCCCAGGCACAGGCCTGGAGGAAATATAATTATGTTTCAAAGAGCAATAGGTGAAACTGTCCCTCAGTCATCCAACTTACCTTGGCCTATGAAGTTACTGAGGCAAATAACTTCTCAGCTTCTCAGTGCCCTTACCAAAACATGAATACCATGGCGCTCCAACTTGTAGGCTCATTGAGAAGATTAATTGAGTTCATATAGTCAGAGCACTTAAGAGTTGGAATTAGTTAGAATTACTTAGCAAATGTTATCAGGCAGCAGTTCTGGTGCCTGGGCAGGAGGTGGGTGCTGGGCCCCACAGGACAGTGTGCCCACAGAGAAGAGAATAGTGGGAAACTGAATGATTGGAGAGGTGTGAACAAAGACATGTGTGGTCAACTTCTACTTGGGACATTCTCAGCCAAGTGACTAGTAACAGAGGGAAGATATCAACCATGTGTATGTCACTTGCAATTGTACCCCCCATACCCTTCATTCTCTTACCATTTCTATGTACATTTTTTCCTCTAGGTCACAGCTATATCCAAGCCAAGAATTTCCTTGAGTTGTTGACAGAGTCTAACAACCTTCTACAAATCAAGTTTCTTTTTTTCTCTTCAAGATCTTATGCTATCTACATAAAGGAGCCCAAATAGACCACCCAGCTACCCCTTGGTGATGGATAGGGGCATAATGCTAGACATCCAGTGGACACGCAGGCATTGGCAGGAAGATCTATCCAACCATCAGCGAAACCTGTCTACTCTTGGTTAGCCCCCTGCACCTCCCTCCAGCTTCTTGAACAAAGTTCATCCTCACAGATCATCATCTAAATCCCATTTTCTTAACTGTGGGTCACAAGTTTATAAGGGATCACATCAACAGTGTAGGAGGTCACAAAACCTTAGTGGTAATAAAGAGTTTCAGAAATACAGCAACCAAAAACTTAACTCAAAATTCAGGGCATATGACCAATGTGTTTCTGGTAGTATTTGCCCATGTTGCAGCTGAAACTTAAAGCAACTTTGTTTCTGAAGAACATGCTATTTTCCCTGCACAGGCCAATGAACACTGTCTAGAGACACCTCAACTTAGCTTCAGGACTGTTGTGTTTTGTGGATTACAGTGTTTTTTACTCTACATACAATGTTTTCTTCTCTTAAAAATAAAAAGAATAATGATTTAATTATAAAAAAGAGACTTTTTCACATTTCTCTACCATCATTTTAGTTTTATAGTATTTTATAGTATTGTAAGTATTCAATCCATTTATCTTTGGATTGGATTGTTAGAATATTTGATTTTAAAATTGCTCTTTGAGGGAATGGAAAGGTGACTCGTAGTTACAGATTCAATTCCCAGCACCCACATTAGGTGGCTCACAACTGCCTGTAACTCCAGCTCCAGGGATCTAACGCCCTCTTCTAGTTCCAAGGGCACCTGCACTTACACATGCACACACACACACACACACACACACAACACACACACACACACTAATTAAAATCTTAAAAAAAAAATAATAAGCCTTTCTAAAAATTGCTGTTTCAGTTTTATTTTAAAAATTGCTATGTGAATTTCAGCATGGGATGAGGGAAGATTCTTCAGTAATTTCTAAAATAGCCCTGAACATACTTCTGCTATTTTGATCTACATATTTAAATCTTTATATGAAGTGTGACATTCTCAACATTAACAAATATCAACTCTGAAAAAACATTGAAAAGCACTGTCAACTATTCAGCCAAGATTTAATTCTTTATGTAAAAACAGACACGCACGTTGATCTCACTAATGTGCAAACTTGCTTTTGTCAAGTTGCCAAATCATGGTATGCCAAGGATTTTCTTTTAAAGTAAATTCTTTATAATTCATTACCCATAGACTTTTGATTTGTAGCCATAGTATATTATACGTCTATATACTTGGGGCTCCATAAAAGTTGCTTTGGACAAAAAGAGGTCACAAGTTTCAGAAGTGTGCTTCAGTGGGTCCTCAGGTCAGTCATCTCTTTGCCCTGCAAGTTTCTACATCACAACAAAACCAGTAACATCTGTTACATTACCCGTGATCCTTTTATAGTAACACTAACTCTCCCTGTTTCTCCTCTGAAAGTAGTTCTTTGGCTTCCTCCCCCTACTAGTTAATGCCATTAAGATAAAAGCTTAGCACAGCATGGTACCACACATCTGTAATCCCAACAATGGGCAGGCTGAGGCAGGAGGGCTGGCATGAGGTAGAAGTTAGCTCCTCGGTGCAGCAAGACCCTGTCTCAAACAAACAATCCAAAGACACACGTTGGTTGTTGCATAGTTTCTGGAACCTTCCAAGGCCACAGGCAACCCTTTTCCTATCACAGCCCTTTAGTAAAGGATCATAGAGATTACTTCAAGTCCCCATGTAAAGATCTAAGGACATGGAGGCTCATAATGTTACCCTGAATTTAGATCCAGAACCAGAAGACATTTTTAATTTCTCACCAGGAGAAACTGCTCAGATGTCATATTCACCCTCTCATGGACCAGAGGTTTAAGGAGTTGGGAGGAAATTGAGAATAGAGAGATGCCCCCTGAAGCGTCTGAACTCAGAGAAGAAAAGGGTGGATGGGACGGTCCTTACTGTCACACAAAGAAGTATGGGTCCTCTGATGATCCACCAGATTTTCTTATTCCCATTTATTGCCCAGCACCTAAGAAAAAGATCAGGAATAGGAGACACATGAGATGAGGATGAAAGTCCAAGTTTCATGCCCTGTAGAAGAAGGATGCTTGCCTGTCTTGAAGATTAACTGTCTACCAGTTTATCTCCTAAGAGGAGGGATAATGGAAAAAGGAAAACAAACTATTCACTTCTTATCATGGCATTGCTCTTTATCATTAGGTATGTACTGTGTAGACCCTTCCACATTTTCCTCCAAGTGCATGCAAACAAAAGTCTCAAGTTATAGACCCTTAGTATTTTACTCAATAGTTTGCTTTCCTTATCTCACACATCATTTACACACTTAGAAATATATATGTACTCTCATATGTAAATATGAGGGTTAGCTGGTGGTTATCTGGAGGGGACATGAACCACACAGTACACATTATTTAAAAACAGGCTTAAAACATTTGCTGAGATTCACTTCCTGCAAGTTTGGAGATTCAGAACTAACTTGTGTCTCTTGGTGTGTTTTAGCCTTTGCACTGTATTTCACAACATAGCAGTGCCACACTGTGTGTAATGATTCTTCCCTCAATGTGCATCAGAGTTGCTCTTTTCTCTCATATGAACAAAACCATAGAAACTGCTCTGTGCTTCTGTCCTTACACAACCAGCACCCAGACAACATCCTTTAATAATGTGCATGTGTAACTAACAGGTTTCTATAAGACCTTTGCTTGTCTACACTCCTGTTGCACTCTAGAAGGACAAAGTAGGAGAATTTAGATAGTCTCTTTGGAAAGGTGATGTCAGTTCCTATATTTGGACATATCTGGGAAGACTGACACCAGGTGAATTACCTACCCTGTGTTCTCCAGATGTGCACGGGCAAAACCCCAGGGAATAACAAACAGCATAGGGAAAGCTGTGTAGAAAGCAGAGAAGTAGTTAGGAGTTTAGGAGTCACTTGTTCAAAACCACTGCTCCCACCCATCCTGATGGGGCCCAGCATGACAAGTCCAAAGGGTTTAAAAAAAAAAAAAAAAAAAAACAGAATCATAGACTGTGAGAATTGAGTGAGGTTTAGAGTATGCCAAGACCACCATGGCTCTACTCTAAGAGAAGCTGGGCCCTGGGAGAAAGGGCTTGCCACCTGTCACAAGTAGTTTGGAATAAATTCATGAACTTCAATTGTCCATTTATTTTCTCTGAGTCCTGTCACCTCTAATTGACCAAGGACTTTTGGAAACCAGAATTCCAGATCAGGATACCCTGCTCATACTTTTAAAATAATAATAGTAATAGTAATAATAAACTTTTGTTTTCTCAAATACTTACTGTCATAGACTGATATATTTTGTCATCTCAAAATTCCTGTGTGGAAGACCTGTCAGTCACCATTGTGGTAGTATTTGATAATGGGGAATGTAGAATAACTAGGTTTAGAAGGTGTTCTGAGTTGGGGTTCTCATGATGGGATTAGTGTCCTTATGAAAAGAGATTAGAAGTCTCATTTTCTCCTTCTCTCCTCCATGAGAGGATTCAGTCAAGAGGGAAGTTTTGTGCACAGCAAGGAGTTTTGCATTTACCAGAACACAAGCACATTGGACTCAGAGCCTCCATGAGCAGAGAAACCAGTGTCTGTTGTCCAAGTCACACAGATATTTTATTATAGCACAGTGAGCAGGCTAATGCAGTTGGAAAGAGGTCTAGAGGATGTCATCTGGTTATACCAAAGATTTATCCACTTTTGCATATATGCATTGGTCATATAGCACCTATACTTGTGAATAGATGTATGTGAGTGCACTTTGAGTGCACCCCCATTTTCTTTGGAGATCTTTATCATTGAGAAATTATCTTCCCCATGTGTCATCCTTGAGTTGGGATTTCTAGCTCCATCCAAAGGTTCTGATGGATTCCACATTCTGATGACTACCTTGAGAGAAGGATGGGTGTCATGTCACTCACCCCAGCCCACCACCAGGTACTTGGGCCACAGCCGCCTCTCAGGAAGCACTGTGGGCTCCAGCAGAGCATGGAGGTAAAGTCCTTCAACCAGCAGCCACAAGTGATTGGCGCCCACGAAGTAGTGCAGGAGGACCTGGACGGAGCGACAGGAGGCGGATATCTGCAGAGGCAGAACCTGGGTGAGTCCTGGTGTTCTCAGCACCTGGATAAGCAGGAGCTCCCCCAAGTATACACATGCCCACACCTGTCATCCCCTGCTTCCTGAGCCCTTGCTAACTACCTCAAAGAGGCTGGTGAGAAAGCTTCACGGAACCTTCAAAGATCAGTCTCTTCCTTAACATTCTAGGTCCGTTTCTCACCTGTGGGTCACAACCCCTTTGGGAATCAAATGACCCTTTCACAGGGTCGACTAAGACCATCAGAAAACATAGATATTTACATTATGATTCATAACAGTGGCAAATTTCAGTTATGAAATAGCAGCGAAAATCATTTTATAGTGGGGGAGGGTCCAAACAACATGAGAAACTATATTAAAGAGTCTCCACACAAGGAAGGTTGAGAACCACTGTTCTAGGCTCTTTTTATTTTATTTATTTATTTATTTATTTATTTATTTATTTAGAGTGTGTGTGACAGAGAGACAGACAGACAGACAGACAGACAAATCCCAGGCTGGGCTTAAACTTGTTATGTAGTCAAGGGTAATCCTGAACGTCTGATCTTCCTGCCTTCTGCTTCCTAAGTGCTGGGTTTACAGATGTGAGCTATTGCTTCTTGTTTATGTTCTCTAGGGAACCCAGGACCTCACATACACAAAGTAAACACCATAGTTAGACAGACAGAAAAAAAGAAAGAAAAAAAGAAAGAAAGAAAGAAAAGAAGAAAGAAAGAAGGAAGAGAAAGAAGAAAGAAAGAAGAAAGAGGGAGGGAGGGAGGGAGGGAGGGAGGGAGGGAGGGAGGGAGAGAGAGAGAGAGAGAGAGAGAGAGAGAGAGAAAGAGAAAGAAAGAAAGAAAGAAGAAAGAAAGAAAGAAAGAAAGAAAGAAAGAAAAGTCTAGAGGGAAGAGGGATGGCTTGGTGGTTAAGAGCACTTACTGCTCTTACAAAGGACCTGGACCTACACGCACCTACATGGTGGCTCACAACAGTCTGTGTAACTCCAGCCCCATGGGATCTGATGCCCTCTATTGGTCTTTTGGAGCTTCTTCATGCACATGGTGTATACATACATGCAAACAAAATTACATAAATGTGAATGAAAGTAAAAGAAAGCAAAATCAGAGAGTTTACCATCAGCCATAGCCCAAATGAAAGCTTGGAAAGATCTGTTTTCCAGCCTCAGTTCAACTAGGCTAGGAACCACAATAACTAAATAAATTTTCATATGACTGGAAATCATACACATGGGCTTACGTCAAATAACAAATGAGAAGTGTTTCTTGAACTGAATGTAAACACACACACACACACACTGTGTGCCAAATATGCAACTATTATCAAGCCTGGACCTGAAGTGAGACTTCTACTCTAAGTGCAACTATCTAAAAAAAAAAATAAAAAAAGTTAAAGATCCATGACTGTAAGTTCTCATGAGAAAAGTTAAAATAATGGCAGTCAACCCGAAGAAACTCCACAGAAGGAAATAATAAAAGAAGAAATGAATGGAAATGAGACTATAAACTAAAAGTCTCAATAATGCTGAGAGTTTGTTCTTGGGAAAGTCCAATAAAGTTGAAAACCTTCTAGTGACAGCTACCAAAGTGTGAAAATAAAACAGCAGAGATATGAATAATCAATACAGGAAATGAAAATGAAAACAAATACAGACCCGACAGACTTGAAGAAAATTGAGAGAGAAGGTCATGAACAATATTGTGCCAAGAAACTTGAAAGGTTGCCTGAAATGTGTAGACTCCAAGAAAAGTTACTATAGACACTAGAAAAAAACCAGAAATTTTGAATATGAGATTCACGATTAAGGGCCCAGTGAGCTGGCTCAGCAGGCGAAGGGGCTTGCCACTAATTCTGACCACCTGAATTCGATCCCTGAGACCCACATGGTGGGAAGAAAAGAATCAACTCCTTGAGCTGTGCCCTACACTGATCCCCACATACACTCCTGAACACACAAATAAATGTAAAAAGATTTATGATCAACCCATAACTTAAAACTTTTTACGTGTGTGTACGTGGTTGTGCACATGCATGCACCCACACACATGCATGAATTTTTACATGTGGATGCGTGTGTATGTAAGGGTGCCTGTGCATGTAGAAGTTGACATTAGCTATCTTCTTTGATTGTGCTATACTGCATACACTACATCAGAGTCTCTCACTTGAACCTAGAGCTTTCTGACTTGGCTAGCATAGCTATCTAGCTTGTTTCAGTTCTTATACTTACACAGAAAGTGCTTGACCCACTGAGTCAATTCTGCATCCCCATAAAATATAGGTGCGTGGTGCCACCCACATGCAATCCCAGTACTCTTGAAGCAGAAGCAGGAGGATCATAAGTTCCAGCCTGGGTTACACAGTGAGAGCCTGTCTCAACAAAGGATGGATCTAGTCTTTTGCTTGCAGTGGAGAAGTCACCCATGGTAAGTTCATCAGCCTCAGGATCCCTTTACCTGGCCCATTCTTGGAAGGTTGGATTTTTAAGTAGTACACTGTCTGTCTATCAGATCTTTAGAGTTCTGTCCCCCCTCCCCAGCCCATACCCCTCCCCACTCTGCCCCATCATGTGGGGGATTACCTCTGATGTATATGACATCCATTCATTCTCATTGTCAGGCCTCTTGGAGTAGGAGTTGGAGAAGACCATGTCCTTCACCAGGACAGCCAGAGCTCTCAGGATGAATG
Source organism: Mastomys natalensis (assembly GCA_021653895.1). Lineage (NCBI taxonomy): Eukaryota > Metazoa > Chordata > Mammalia > Rodentia > Muridae > Mastomys > Mastomys natalensis. The sequence goes on along the minus strand of JAJTUV010001716.1, from coordinate 150,662 downwards.
AAGCAAACAAGTTCATGTGGATGTAATTGCGTGTGCAGTGCAATTTTCTGCACAAAAAGAACACAGTGTCTTCTGTCGGGAAGGAACAGCTGGGAGGGCAGGCCGGCTGCTTGTGCATCTGTCACTAGAGATGGAGGTCTAGGTGCTGATCTAGGTGCTCTTGCTCCTCTGTGCCTTACCCTCTCCATCTAGGAAATGGGGCAAGAAATGGCTCCCTAGATAGCATGCCAGGACCTGCATACAGGGACCTATGGAACCTTCACCTCTTGCTGCCACTGGAGGAGTGGGCACTTTCATAACCTTGATTTTGTAAATGTCAGAAGTCCCTGGGCAGTGAGTGGTGGAGCTGAGATTCGGGCCTAGAACACTGAGAACTAGGATCTGGCTCTCCAAAGCTCAGCTGTCTCTGAGGATTAGAACATTTCTCTCAGAGGCCAGGGGAGGATCACATCCATTACCACATATAAACTGCAATGTAATAGATGTCCAGAAGCTGTCAGCTTTAATGACTTCTACCCAGATCTCCCGCTAACTCTGTTACTCAGACTGTTGAAACTGTGTCCCCAGCCTATCTTCCCACCTCTGTGTTTTCCCTTCCCCACGTCCTGACTTTCTGTGTTTATAACCCCTGTGTGAATAAGTAAAAATTACGATTTGATTTAAAGAAAGGAAGGAAGGAAGGAAGGAAAAGGAAGGAAGGAAGGAAGAAGGAAAGAAAAGAAAGAAAGAAAGAAAGAAAGAAAGAAAGAAAGAAAGAAAGAAGAAAGAAAGAAAGAAAGAAAAGAATTAATCTTAATTCAGATTAGGAGAATTTACAGTGCCTGATAGTTCGCTGGGGTCCACAAGCCTCACTAAATCCTAGGCCTACCATGACTTTTGATGGGGAAGGAGATTCTTGTGTATAAATGATGTCTCTGGTGGAATGGTGGTTTGCTGGCACTATGGTGTAAAGGGTATGATCAGGAATTTATACACAGAGGCAGAGGCAAAGTCCAGAGTCCTGCTTCAAGTCTCATCTTTGTATCCAACTGCCTCTCCCACCAGTAAGGACTCAATGTCTCTCATCCGGAACTTTCTGTCCTCTCATTTACAAAATGGAATGGATGTATTCAAGAATCTTAATCTTCCTGCTCTGTAGATCCATGACATCATCCAGCAGATAATGATCTTCTGCTGCCTTCGAGTGATGACCACCAAGCAAATTACAGGACACTTGTCTGACCACATGTTGTGGTTGTACTTACCTAAGGAACAAGAGGAGTGCAAGAGCCAGGAAGAGGGAGATGAGAGACAGGGAGTAGCCCACAGTGTACATCAGCTGCAAGGTGGACAGCAAGGTGTAGCGATCCACCTGAACATAGAAAGAGAAGACATGACCTCCAAGATGCTGTCTGTACCCCTATCTTCACCCCAGTTCCATGCCCAGAGCTATCATGGGGTTAGACATGTTCTGGACTCCCAGCCTGTCTTTAGACACTTCCATCCAAACTTCATTGATACCCAAATAGGCAGCCCAAACTGCCTGTGGCACATTCAGAAATCATAATATCCCCATGAGTACGAGCCCACTTTAGTCTCACCCATGGCTGGGCTCACAGCCCAACACTCGTTCACCAGGAGTCACCATATCAGAAAGAACTGAATCCTAGACAGATGCTATGGTCAATTGAGGGGAAGACCTTTTGTGGTTTGTTAATATGACAAATTATGTTTGCTTTTAGATATTAAGTCAATGGTTTAATTGCATTTGGTCATGACCCTTCTTTCTTCTGGCATATTATTCGAACGAATTTGATCAAATTTTGTCTATGTCATCAAGAGCATTTTGTCTTTGTCAGGTCTGGAGATTTGGGATGGTTAGCTAATAGACTGATTTAACAAGTGCTTCCTTTTCTGGGAAGTTTTTGTACAATTCACAGTATTTTTCTCTATTTTTCTTTTAAATTTAGTCAGCTTTTGTTTCATGAGCTTTGAGAACCTGTTCACAGGCTGCTGCTGCTGCTGCTGCTGCTGCTGCTGCTGCTGCTGCTGCTGCTGTTATTGTTATTTATCCATGTATTCTCCTGGTGAACTTACCTCCTCACTACTATTTTATTTATTTATTTATTTATTTATTTATTTATTTATTTATTTATATTTAGAGACAGGATATCACTATGTAGACCAGGTTCACCTTGAACTCACAGAAGTCCATCTGCCTCTATCTTCCAAGTGTTGAGATGCTTGCCACTATACCACTATATGAGTTGACATGGGACTCCATATCCTGATGATATTCATTGATTTTAAGTCTATGTTGTCTGATATCAGTATAAAAGTTCCTCCTTCCTTCTAATTAGTATTTATTTACAGTTATAATGGCTTGAGAAAATGGTTCTCATTGACTCACATGTTTGAGTACGTAGTCCAGTTGGTGAGCAGAACTAGGAAGTGTGGCTTTGTTGAAGAGGTGTGTCTCTGGGGGCAGGCTTTAAGGTTCCAAAGGACTTGGGCTATCCCCAGTCTCTGTCTCTCTCTCTACCTACAATTTGCCAATGAAGATGTGATCTCTCAGCTGTCCCTGCCACTATGTCCTTGCTCCACAACCATGAACTCTAACATAAGACCCAATGAAATGGTATCTTTTGTAAGTTGCCTTGATCATAGTGCCTTATGACCTCAATTTAAAAAGTAACTAAGACAGTAACTGTGTTTTTTTTTTAATCTTTTATGTTTTTATCCTGAAGATTTGTATTTGAAGTGATTGTCATAAAGACAGTACATTGTGGACTTCTGCATTTTCTTAACACACACTGGAATCTACCTGCTTGGGCTATTTAGATCATTTATATTTAATGCTGCTATTTATCAGGCTGGGATTAAATCCATTGGTTTTTGTCTTATATTTTCTTTATCCTCTTTTCTTCTTTTCCTGTCTCATTTTAAATGGACTGTATCTTTATTCTCTTTGTCTTTCCATGATTAGTATGCCTTCATTTTCAGAGGCTGCTTTGAGATTTAGAGTAAACATTTAAAAAATTACTGTGTTCTACCATGAACTAATAATTTATGATTTGATGCCTAATTTAAAAACTTCATCGTTGTATACTGACACATCCTCTGTCCCAGCCATTTTGCTATTAATACCATCCATCCATTTATACAGTGCATCCCATAGTTTCTTGATATATCTTTATTACTTTTTGCTTAGCTAGCACCCTGCCTTTCAAGAATATTTTAAAATATGATAAGGAAGTTGTCTCTTATATATGCTATTTTCTAGCAATCTTTATTCTGTTGTATAGATCAAAATGTCCACATGGCACGTTTTTCTTTCTGTGTTAAGGGTTTTCTTTACTATTTCTGACAGTGGTAGTCTAGATACAAAACTTTTGAGCTTTAAAAATAACCCCAATCACATTTTTAATCCAGAATTACTTTCTGATTCTATTATTAAAAATCCTATAATCCCATCGGTCCTCCAGCTGCTGTTGTTTGACTTCTCATCTAAGATCAGCTTCTTATAGAAAGTTTTTGAGACTGAAGATGTAACTCAGCAGTTAGGCAAGCAGCCTGCCCTTGCAAAGGACCTGAGTTCAATTCCTAGCACCCACATCAGGTGGCTCAGAACCACTTGTGGCTCCAGCTCAGGGCAGGACGGATCTGATGCCTCTAGCCTCCTGGGTATCTGCAGACACACAAATATACACATAATTCTCTGAAGTCCTCCCCAAACACATCTCTGCTATTGACTGCTCTTATTATTACAGTACTTGGGACTGTATCACAATTGGGACATCAATTGTATCACTATTATTGCTAACTTTTATTTTATTTTATTTTATTTATTTGTGTTATGTGTGTTACATATATGTGTGTATGTGCACATGTGTGAGTGGTGTGTGTGTGTGTGTGTGTGTAATGTGAACTAAAGTACACTCCAAGGCAGAAGGAGGAGGAGGAGAAGGAGGAAGGAGGAAGGAGGAGGAGGAGAAGGAGGAGAGGAGAAGAGAGGAGGAAGGAGGAGGAGGAGGCAAGGAGGCAGGAGGCGGAGGAGGAGAGAAGAAGAGGGAGGGATGGAGGGAGGGAGGAAAGGGAGGAATAATGAGCAGGAAGATAAAAGTGACTATCAATAGGTGTCGCTGGAAGGGGAGGTTAAAGGAAACAGTGATGAAAACTAAATATCTCTTTACACCAATTTGGCTTTCAAATCCTGTCAATACTTCACCTATTAAAAGACAAAATCAAAAGGAAAGAGTGGACAAGACAAACACTAACAAAAAGCAGCAAAGCCAAACCACATCATGCTAGTCAGACTGCATAGATCATGCAATGTATAGAAGATAATTAATTGAAACATGGTGCTCTCTACTCAAGATACAACCGAGAAGAAGAAAAGATCTGCAAAGGCACCTTAAGATTTACCAAATTAGGTTTGTAGTGTCAACAGCAATAATACTACCTTAATTTTGAAACTAATCCCAGGAACTGGGTAAATATGAAGTCATAAGAAGTAAAATTTCACTGAAAGAGTGAAAAAAAATAAGTGTAAACTAAAGAGGAGTAAGCAACATTTCTAAATGTTAAATATAAATAACAGTTCTCAGTATGAAGTCTTTGAATGTGTTTATCTGTGCATGTGTGTGTGCACATAAGCACAAATTCATGTGAAGCAAGAAAAAAATTTTTAAATCAGTGGAGCTGGAGAGATGGCTCAGTGGGTAGAAGTATTTCCCATGTAAGCGTAATATGTGGAACTGGGCTGAACCTTCACAAAAACTGAACAATAATGCAAGTGTCAGCAATCCCAGCAGCCTGCAGGAAGATGGGAGGAGAAGGAGACTCCTTGGCACACGTATGAAGATCAGAAGACAACCTTGCTTGGGTGCCGACATCCACCTTGTCTGTGTTGTTTATCTGTTGCTCTGTTGCATACTCCAAGCTGTCGCCAGAGCAGCCGTGGATTTTTTTGGTTGGAATTATGGCAGTGTGTCCATGTGAAATAACTTCCTTCATACTGGGTGGTATCTGATGAACAGTTAGGGGCGAAATCTCACAGTGTCTGAGGGCATTTTCCAGCATTCCAAAAGATAGTGAAGCAGTTAAGATCATATGTGACTATATTTGAATCTAGGTAGCAGATTTTTTATTATTCTTGTAATAATTGTAGATGTTTGAATGTTTCGAGATAAAATGCTGGGAAGTTACAATAGGCTTTTTAAGTGGTAAATTATATTAATAATTTAAATTTATCACTACAATGAAACATCCTTCTGTTGGAGTTTTGTTGTCATTGTGACAGAATGTTATGACAGAATAAACAATTGAACAATTGAAAGGAGGAATGACATATCTTGACTCATGGCAGGAAGGTGTAAGAGGGTGGGAGAAATCACATCATGCATGACAGCTGGAAAGCCAAGCCAGCAGATCCTACACCAGCTAGCTCTCTCCTCTTCCTCTTCCTCTTCCTCTTCCTCTTCCTCTTCCTCTTCCTCTTCCTCTTCCTCTGCTCTTTTACCCAACCTGGGCTCCCAACCTTTGGGGTGGCAGAACCCAAACTCAGGGCATGTCTTTCTCCTTCTATTAGTTCATTCTGAGACCCTCACAGACATACACAGAGATAAGTTTTCTAGTCTTTTGGGAGATCTCCATCCACTCAAGTGACAACCAGTCTTAACCATCACAACTGTATACTAAAATTATATCCTAGGACCAGTAAGATGGCTCAGCCGGTAAATCACTTGCTTCCATATCTGGTCTCAAGGACTAACACAGGGGAGATAGAGAATTGACTTCTGCAAGTTGTCCTCTGGTTTCCACGCAAGTATGTGCTGTGGTGTACATCACACATACCATAAATTTTAAAATATTTTGAACTATGTTGTACATTTATAATTGATAAATGTATAACAATTAAATTCTGTATTTGAAAATAGAAATCACTTTATATAAGAGTAAAGAAACAGTCTAAAGTAAGATGAACTAAGAACTGGCCCCCATACTACTAAATACAAATCCACAGGCAGACGACTCCAAACATCGTGTTTGTGCTTATGCACAGACACCACACACACAGCACCAAGAAATGCACTTAACATACATAAGAATTCCCAGTGTGTTGTTAGCGGAACATAACATGGTTTGCTTGCCAAAACTCTGAAGGGCAAAGATTTACTAACACTGTCCTTTTTTGGGAATAATTTCAACCCACTCTATGAAACACAGGTAAACATGGCCAGAAGCTTTTTAGTTTTAAGTATCTGAATTCTTGGAAATACAACAACTTGCAGAGGGAAAGAGGTGAGACCCTTCTTCCCCACCTCCTCTCTCTGCAGGGGAATATTATTTTTGAGATAGGCTCTGGCTGTCTAGCCTGGTGAGAGGAGCTTCAAGTTCAAGATCCTCCTGCCTAAGCCTTCCAAGAACTGCAGTCATGGGCACACACAACCCCAGTCAGTGTGCTCATCTTTTTAGACAGAAATCTACTCACTGACTTGAGGATGCTGCTAGAGAAGATCAAGGCGGGGGGTGGGGGAGTTACATCTGCCAATAAACTGCATACAAGAATTACCTGGAGAAAGTATTGAGACCCAGGCTCCATTGAAGACCCATTGATTCAGAATCCATAGTCTTTTCTTCAGCATGTGTTAAGTATCTACTATATAGATAAAGCCTATTTTGAATATGCTAGGGCTTGGGAGTGGTATCTAATATGATAGTGACAGTTTGTTCTCAATCAGTTTACAAATACAAGATAAGAAACAGACATTGTAGGCTTCGTTCAAAGTATGCAATTAGCATAGCTTTGGTATTTTGGCATAAACCAGGTAGTCTTGAGATAAACCACATGTGTCACTTTGAGACCTTTAAGAGGTGGGACCTGTCACACAGTAAAATTGTATAGGGAACACGGAGTTCTGCCAACTCAAACAAGAAATAAGGCTTTAAAGGCGGCTCCTGAGAGCATCCTAAGTGTGGAGAGTCCATTGTAAAGCCCTTCATGCCCAATAGGAACCAGCAGACTCAAGATAGCCAAGAGCATGCCAGCTCCTCTAGCTCTAAAGAAAGCAAGTCACAACCAGAATGAGAGATGCAGACCCCAATGAGATGAGACCAAACAATTCACAACTTACGGACTCTTGTACCTGAGAAAACACTCCGAGGGCTAAAGCATGGAACTCAGTGGCAAAAGTCAAATATATTGCCATGGTAGACTGGCATGAGTGTCTCCATAGCACTCATACCCCACACATATCACAACACACACACACACACACACACACACACACACACACTTACCTCTTGGGAGGAATTTCAAATTCCAACTAAATAATGAAAAAATTAGCCACAACTGAATGTATGGAAGAGAAGAGTGGTTTGCAGGCTTAAATTGACAAAGGATTCAAAAGAGAAACAACTAGAACCCAGGAGAAATCAAAGGGTACAACCTCTTTTTGTGCCTAATCTCAGTGAAGACCATTTCACATCTCATAAGTCAAAGCCAGAAACCAAAGTCTTTGCTACCCTTGGATCTACACTCTCACATCAGCTGATCGTCTCCTTGACAACCTGCATCCCATCTTCCCTCTTCTCTCATGTGCATCCTCTTCACGGCAGAGGCAGTTACTAAGATATCTCCTGGCTCATCTCCCTTCCTGCCTCTAGCCTAGCCAGCCCTACCATTCTCCAATCTGCCACAGACATCCTACCAATGCCTGTTCTGAGTTGTGACCCTCTGTACTTCAACCTACACTGCATAAATCTTCCAAGCAGTAAAGGTGGACTCTCCTCTCTAGGGGTCTGCAGACCCATGTGTGTCTTCTTCCTCTCTACATGGATACACTCCAAGTCACCTCTTAAAAGGAGTCATAGAGATGAACAGTGATGGTGTCGGATAGCCAGCCACAGGAGAGCAGAGGAAGTCAACCCAGGCAGTGTCCAGCAAGCTCAAGGGCAATGCTGAATTTCCCATCTCTCCCCAGAAGCGGAAGTCTACCTGCTCTTTGATCCTGAGTGTGTGCTTTTCCTTCTACCAAGGATATGCTTGCTCTCCACCTTCCCATGGCCAACTCCTCACCCTCCGTCTGAGCTTAGGCAGCTTTCCTTGCCCCAAGACTGCATCAGTGCCTTCTTAGTGGCTCTGAGCATTCTATACATTTGTCCCAGCAGTTAGTCACCCTGCTTGTGTGCCCCACAGGACTCCAAGCTCCCTAAAGATTTGTATCTGTGTCTGAGGTACTTCATTACTGTGTGTGGCATGACTGAAAAGGGAAAAAAATAAAGATATACCCTGTACATCTGTCTAATTCCCCTACACCTCCTCCTCTCTCCTATGTTTCCCTTTACACTTGACCTTAAACACAAGTGAGCAGACATTTGGACAAACAGGTGGCTTTAGGGGCCCAACGAGAAAGTAAAGAAAATCTGCTCCCAAAGGGCCACAGAATCTAGTCTTGAACATGTTAGCAGTGAGGACACAGAGACACAGCTCCATGGTGTCACTCCCATTAGCCTGAGGAGTTCCCCAAAGCTTCTATGGACCAGCCTACCGGATTCAGGACTTTGATGATGAAAGGAATGTCAGGAATAGCCAGTACATTGACACGCAACTGGGGTTTTGTTAGATATTTTAATATAGATTTAAGCACAAGGGTTAACACAGAGGGGTGCTCAGAGGAAGACTACTGCTGGCAATGGATTCTACCAATTCCACAGGGAGAGGTTTCTTTGCCCCTTTCTCATGTCCCCAAGAATACACACACACACACCTTTCTATCCTGTCTCAGAAAGAAAATTGGTGGAACTGGGCATTCACACACACACACACACAACACAGAGAGAGAGAGAGGAGAGAGAGAGAGGAGAGAGGAGAGAGGAGAGGGAGAGGGAGAGGGAGAGGGAGAGGGAGAGGGAGAGGGAGAGGGAGAGGGAGAGGGAGAGGGAGAGGGAGAGGGAGAGGGGAGGAGAGGGGAGAGGGGAGAGAGGAGAGAGGAGAGAGGGAGAGAGGGAGAGGAGAGAGAGCTCTATAATTGTAGAACTCAGGAGGCTAAGGCAGCAAGATCTCCAGTTTGAAGTCAACTAGACTTCAAAGGGAGACCCTGTCAAGGAGACAAGATGGGAAGGGAGAGAGACGAGGGGAGAGGAGAAGAAGGTGTGTGGAGGAAGTTAAAGGGTGACTTGGTTTTACTCTGCGTTTGCTGAGCTGCTGGGATGAATAACTGAGCAGTGTCTTCTCTAGATCCTGGTGATAGAACATGACTCCTACTTAGAGTATGCTCGCTACATGCCAGGACTTTCCTACAAAATTTATGTCTCTTGACTGACCGAAGCTTCATGATGATCCCACACAGCAAATATGATCCCCTTGGGATGCTGAAGGAAGCAGAGGTACCAAGAGCAAAATAACTTGTGCAAGTTCACAGCCAGTAGAGGAAGATCTGGATATATGACCAAGTCTGACCCCAGAACCTTATGTCTTCCTGCCTCCTTTCAGGCTCACAAGTCTCCAGCTGCCACTGGATGTGCGATTTGGAGACAGGGCTAGATAAGGAACAAGCATCCAGGAATATCAGAGAGAGGCAGGCACAATAGGGGAATTGGATGAGGCAAATGGTAGAAGTTGCCACTGGACTGCTGCTCTGAACATGTCCATGGACCATCTCAGTTGCTAGGAGACAACTGATGTGAAACCTGAATGCTGAGTTGTTTGGGGAAGTTGTTCCAGACACAAGACACAGCAGGTGCCAAGGCTGAGATGCCATAAGATTTCGTGTTTCTTCTCACAGAGGAGTCAATTTCCTGGCCGCCAGTGGGAGTTGCTGTTCTAGTGACTGGGAACCCTTCCTAGTGGAATCTGGAGCAGAAGTGCTGGTGGAAGGTCTGGTGTCCCCCAGAGCTGGCCATCCCCTGGGGTGCACCAAGTTTCAGCCCTCGTTGCTTATCAGCAAGCTGGTAGACTCACGTTTTGTTCGCCGCTGCGGTTCTCTGAGCACTCTGAGTCATCCTGCCAAATATCTGTGGTGTTCTCTTGCTTCTGCCAAGTCCCCTGAGCCAAGCAGTGTCTGTAGGCCCTTCCTGGGCTCTCTGAAAGTAAACAAGGCTCTAGAGGAAAGGTCAAAACACACAGCCAGTTCCCTGAGCACACTGAAAGGTCCTCACCCTCAGCTAAAAAGCTGTGGAAAATCCCAGGGAAAAGGGGTTTCTTTTCTCCGTTTGGGAGCCCATTAGCATCTCTACTGTTTATTTGGGATCGGAAAAAACCACGAAGCCTCTAGATGTTGTAACTAACCACGATCCCCTAATGTCCATAGTGTTTACACGTGTCTCCAAAGTTAAAAGTTCCCAGTGACTCAGAGATTAGCCCAGTAAGGTAGTCTACTGGGAGATGCTTCATGAGCATGCTCATGAAGCATCTCTCTCTAATGTCCAAGAGGTGGCGCCAGGAAGTAGAGAACGCAAGAGGGAGCAAAGCACACTAACTCAGGACTGAGATATGATAAGCCAACTTCTGAGCAGATGTCCTGGATCCAGTTTTCCATTCTCTGAGTCTTACGGATTTCGTCATCGGGAACTGGGTCCATAACTGCTACCTATCCTCTGTGATGTGAGGGAAGACTGAGTGAGAGTATCCATGTGTGCAGATGATGAGCCAATCACTTAACCCATGGGTTTAATTGACTGATACCTAAGCACACATGAAGCACATCTACTTGCCCAACTGACATCTCAGACAACATGCTCCAGCCAAACTCTTCACCTTCTCCAAATCTGCCCCATCCTGACATCCCCTAGTCCAGAACCTTAGAACCATCTCTGCTCCTTCTGCCTCTACCTACTCCACTAGCAAGTCATACTGAACTTCACATAGATCCCGGATCTGACCCTACTTTCTACCTCCCACCTCCTTCCTAATTAGAACTCTTATTCCTTCCCTGGTTTATTGCTAACTTTGCTGATGGTCTTGCCCTCACAGCTATGGATAGGCCCAGTTGTCATGTTTCTGCTCAAAATCTTTTAAGGGCTTTCTAAGGATTAACAAGAGTCCTTCTGTGGCCATGCACAAAGGCTTGTAGGAAGTGGGCTCCAAATCGCTCTACTCTCACCTCATCCTGCTTCCCTTCCCACTTAGCTCCATCTGTGTTTATCCTCTCCCCTTCTTGGAGGCATACTTATCTCCAATAGCATGGCTCTACTTGCTCTGTGCTCTCCCCTGAACATGACCACTCCTGGTTCAAATACTTAGTCTTGACTGATGTATCACTTTGCCATTAAACTGTCCTTCAGCTAGCCATTGCCCTGACCCAAATCCTCCCATTCTATCTCCCGTTCCTTCGTGTCTACAGTCCATCACATCTATTCTTAAGAGAGGATGCCTATGACTCTTGTCTGCCCTTCTTACTACAATGTGAGCCCTAGGAGAAGGATTTTAATATGGTTTGGTCAGTAATATATACCAGTGTTTGGCACCCAGTGGGTACTTATTAAATATTGGTTCAATGAGAAAATGACAATGATGATGACGATGACGACACTTGGCATTTGGGCTGTCTGTGCCACTCAAAATGCTCTGCTGAGGGCACAGCTTAAAGTTCAGCTAGGAGAGTGCACATGAAAGTGTCATAAACTATCATAAATGCTAAGAGAGGTCTCAGAAAGACAAGGCTCCATCAACTTCAGGGGAGAAGCTGGAGTAATTTTCTAGAGGATGGGAAATACAGATCGAGAATTTGTAGTAAGAAAATACTAAAAATCTGGGGTTTCTATCCAGTCTTTGGTTGTTGAGTTCCTGGAAGAAAGACACACTCATAGCCTTTATATTTACAGATACCTTAAGCAGCATAATAGCTGGGCAGCTGCCTACCCTCCATGTTGTCAGAATTTACTTTTTATCAATAATCTCGAGTTATTACTTACTATTTTATATGTTTTATTTGGGCTGCTCTTAACTCTACTTGGGCAGCCTCAGGGCCACGTTTTTATGGCTTAGGTAATTTATGGTGGCTTGTCATTTTTTTCCTTATACTCCTTATACTTTCCATTTCCTCCTTTATTCCATGGTGGCTTCCTCCTCCTTCTCTCTTCTTGGTCTTCTTTCCACAAGCCCATGAAACCTCAACCCCACCTACGTCTCTTCTGCCTAACTATTGGCTATGAGCATCTTTATTTATCAATCACAATCAACTGGAGGATGGTTTGGACTTATAAGCAGAGCCTTAAGGAGGAATCCTGCAGAGAAGAGTGAACTCAGGCCTAGACTAGGGACAATGCAGGCATCATGAGATGGAGATATGGAGCCATAATGGGAGGAGGACAGCATATCCATCATAGTATGAGGACAGCGTATCCATCATGGTATGAGGATAAGTAGCCATGATCCCATGCTGAAAGAATGGGTTGTAGTCTGGTGGGAAAGAAAGAGATGCTCATGTCCCTTCTTTGGGCCACGAGGCTAACATCTCTTTTCAACTGCAAAATTGGTGTGTTTAACAGGCATATAGGAACCCAAACTTGAAACAGCCCTCCAAAGAAAGATGCAAAAGACCTTGCACTTCACAAAGGAGTGGGCCAAGAGACAAAGTACTCTGCTAGGCCTGGACCAGATGATAATTGCACATCCATCATCCCATAAGAGCCTTAAGATTTTTCAAAAATAGGGGATTTTAAAGTATATGTCTACCTCACTTTCCTCAGGCCTGAATTGAGTAGAAATTAACTGAACTGATTAGCTGTAACAGAACAGAAATGATGGAAGAAACCTGGAACTGACTTATCTTCCTCTAAGAATGGATGGCTGACCTGCCTTAGCTTGATCAATGTATCTTCCAGATGTTGTCTCTACAAGTGAATCTCCACAGTCGTGGCGGTAAGAAAACTAGACTTTTCCTGCCACAATGAGCTAAGGCAAATTGTAAATTAACAATTTTCATTTTATAATTTCTGTTTCCTAATATCTTTTGGGAAACAGGGAAGCTGAGACAGTGGGTAAGGACCTAAGTGTCTGGTGACAACAGCTAGATAGACGGAGGAGCCTAGGAGCTATTCATTTTGGCTGGGGGGCGGGGGGGAGCAGGAAGAAGAGAAGGCAGGAAGGATGCCAGACAGGTTAGTAGGGCCAGTTTGCAGAAGGTCACAGATGCCAATCATGGTTCTTGAGACAGGGAGCCAACATAGTTGCTGGCAGTTTAGAAAGCTTTGTGGAGGTTGTTGCAAGGGACCAGGTCTGAGGCAGGGGCAATAAAGACATCAGGAAGCAGCTAGATAAAAAAAGAGGCTGCCGAGATAGCACCCATGGGAGAGGAAGGGGAAGAAAAGCTGGGTACCACCCAGATGACATTGTGTTAACACTGGGCCACATAAGACTGTGATGAATGAGGGTGCGAGAAGAAGGTGGCTACATTTGTTTTAATAATCTGTTTCCCTCTTTCTGTCCTTCAATTTCTATTCCATCTGATGTATCCATTCTACCTACAATATTTTCTTTAACCTTTTTGCTCTTGTCTGATTTCTGACCCTGCCTGAACCTAAACCAATGCCACCACTTTTTTGTGGGCCATTCTGGAAAGCCCCTGACTCTCCATCATAATCTCCCTGAATCTCCCATTCAAGATCCCATGCTGTAAATGATGGCTTCCCAAACCACCTCTCTTGTGCCTCCTCATGCCTCAACACCTTCTGTGTCTCTGTATCTTTCTTCTCTACAGAGCGACAGTGCATTACAATTTTCTTCACGATGAGCACCAAGCCTCGCTGGTCAGTTCTAGATCCCAGACAACCCACGTGTCCACCATCTGAATTCCTCTGTGTAACATAAACACACTCCTGTAATCCCATCTCAAAGAATTCATCTGCACCTCTTGATATTTAGGAGACTTTTTTCCAAACTCTTCCATTGTCTCCATGTTCTCGTTAGATTTTAGAAATCCATTTAGTGCAAAAAAAAAAAAAAAAAAAAAAAATCAAATGAGAGAGAGAGTTGCCATGTTTTACAAATCAAATTCCATTTAGTGCACTCTAGAAACTGGGACCCTAACTTTAGAATGCATCTATAACTCAACTCCTTTGTAGCCTTGGGTTCAGAGTCACATTTTTTTTCATATGCTAAAATGGATCTGTAGCTACTGGGAAGGAGCAGGAAGATGGTAGAGTTGGAGGTTATGTCTGTCCATGCATCTTGGAGGAGCTCATAGTCAATGGGGACCACCTGAATGATCTAAAGGCATGAAGGGTTTCAACCTTGAACTCCACATTAGCACTCATTTCTGAAGAGCCTACCAGGTTCAGGCTATGTCATTCTTCAAAATGATCTTAAGAGATAATTCACTTTACATTCTTTGACTTCCAAGCTCCTGATTCCATAGTCAATGCTCTTCTTATCTCTCTTTGAGCTGATTCCCATGAGGACTCTCTGCCTGAACCTTCTAGACCTCTCTGAGTACAGAAAATTCTTTAGTACCAGCCCATGGAATCAGGAATCCAGAAGTCAGACTCAGTCCCTACATTCTACACTTTGAAATTTGGGGGGACGTTCCTGGAGCCTCCTAGGCTGTGGTTTCCCTGTCTGGAAAGATATTGAATGCTCCAAGTATTTAATGATACTCTTTTCAAAGCTGATGTAAAGAAAGTCTTAAAATTATTTCTTTTTGTACAAGAAGTCCATACGATGTATAGATAATCATTCAGGTCTTTCTTATGTCCCTATTCTCCCAGTGACCAAGGTTGAAACCCTTGCATTCTTCTTACAACAGTTAGGTTCTGTGGAAGCTAAATCTGGACTCTATACATTATGCCAAAAGTATTCTGTAAGCAAAGGAGACAGGAGCCTACAAATTACATGAAGACAAGGGATAAAAAATGATACAGTTCAGTGATAGAACACTTATCTAGCATGTGTGAGACCCTAGGTTTACTCCCCAGTACTTAGAAAGGATGGGGAAATGAAATAAGGTATAATGCTGAGATCTTACAAGTGAGGACTTAGGAGAAATATGGCTAGAGTCCTGCCTAACTTCCCACTGGCTGCTCTACCAGGAGGCTCTGCCCTTCAAAGGAACTGTCAGAAGTGGGTAAGCTGAGACTTATTACCTTCATTCCACCAAGGTAAGTATGAAGGACAGGGAACAGAGACATTTCCAGGAGAAGAATGAGGCCAGCACACATACTGATCAAATGTTCCATTACAAAATACTCCTGTTGGGAAAAGAGAAGGCAGAATAAATGTCCACGTTCTCACATAGGTTCTTCTGATAGAAATAGATTCAGAAATTTGGAGCCCACTTTCCAATCTTTTAAAGCTGGCATGACCATCACATAGACCAACACAGATATTCTTCTCGCTAGTCAAGGATGAAGAGGGACCCAGGAACACGGGGCTGCTGAGTGTAGCTCCCAACACTCCCTTTGTCTACCCAGTTTGACCTCCAGTCACTGTATTTGCCATGCTGGGTTTACTTTGTTTTGTGTGAATTGAACTCTCACAGAAACTCAGGGTCAGTGGAAGATGCTTGGAGGTCCAGCCAATGACTTGTGTGCCATAATTAAATGATTGTCAAATGTTCAACAATTTGAGTACAGAACACAGTTACTGTAGAATGATGGATGGATCTATGGAGTTGAGGCGCTTGGTCACATATATCTAGTACTATTCCAAGTACTTACATCTTTCCATTTGAATATTAATTCAATGATTATTACAGGAGTTTGGGTCCTCTCAAGTTCAGGAAGTGTTTTATATATCAGTTCTTGGTATCTAGAAAGTAGAAACTTAGAACACAGCCTGAGAGACCTCCTAAGATACAATGAAAGTAGTTCATATTGTGAGCTCCAAACCTTCTCAGCACCAAGCACCATCCCTCTCCCACCTTCTTCTTACTAGAGTAGAACCCAGGGACTCCTTGAGGTAAATAAACAAGTTCCTGGCATTAAAACCCTACAAACCTGACCCAGATTCACCCAGTTATTAGCTACCTCAGGACATTGGCAATGTGGTTACCAGGTAACAACACATGCTCTGCTTATGTGGTCACTCAGCTCACAGTCTGGCTCCATATAAAGAACATTTGCCCTACTTTGACCTCAGCAGTAGTATTCCCTCGAGATGAAAAGTGGATTTTGTAGATGACATCAAGTCTGGACAAAGGGGGTCTTCACAGAAAGCCACGAAGGACTTCTTTGAAGACTGTTGTGAGTTTTGGGTCAAGTAAGCAGGTAAACAGAGTGGCTCCTATCACTTCTGGGTAACTGAATAGAATGATTGACAGATGTCAGGAAGAGGAAGGGTAACCTTTATGGTTTTGTTTTCATTTTGGTTTGATTTGGCTTGGATTTTTTTTTTTAATTGTATGTGGTATGTGTGTCTTCACCCAGTTTGTCAACATATGGACAGGTAAGGCTGTGGACAGGGTAATCAACAACACATTTGCTAGAATGCTCTAAACATACTGGAGTCTGTAAGAGAGAAATTATGTTGTTGTTCAGATCCAGCTAATACCCCAGAACATGGGTAACCCCACCTAAATAGTTTCTGAGGCCAGCCTACAGGAGTCACTCATGTCAGATGGCAAGGTAGTATAGTGTGCCAAGACAGATTGCTTTAATCAGAGAGGCTCCACCTAACACAGATCATCTTATCATCTTGCCATGAGAAGTGAGTCTATACTTCTTCCCCCTTGAGCCTGGTTAAACTTTATAATTGTCCCATGCGATTGAACGTGCAAGAAATGATATAGGACTGAAAGGCCTGTTCACAGAGGGAGTATGGTTTCTGGTCAGGCTAACCCTTAAGAAGCAAGCCAGATGGTACAAGAAAGCTGTGTCTCGTCGGGCGGTGGTGGCGCACGCCTTTAATCCCAGCACTTGGGAGGCAGAGGCAGGAGGATTTCTGAGTTCAAGGCCACCTGGTCTACAGAGTGAGTTCCAGGACAGCCAGAGTTATACAGAGAAACCCTGTCTCGAAAAACCAAAAAAAAAAAAAAAAAAAAAAAGCTGTGTCTCTAAGAGAGGCCAGGTAGAGGCATTGTGGCTGTCATCAGTCATTACTTTACCCTAAGAAACTAATGTCAACCAGCAGATACAGATGTGAAGGTGCCTTTGGTGATTTCAGCTCCCAGCCTTTGAATCTCCCAGCTACACCCTAGATATTTCGGTGTAGGAAGAGGTCATGTCCAGTGTGTCCTGAATCCTTTCCCCATGGGAACTGTGAGAGATAGTAAATGCTTATCATTGCTTTAAGCCACCATGATGGAGGGCAGCTGGTTACATGGCCACAGATTACTAAGACACGTGCTTACCAGAAGGTTCATGGTGCAAGTCTTTCAGACACATCTCCTTATACTGAGCCCACTTCCGAGTTGTCTCCTCAAGGAGAGATCCTGTAACCTAAACACACAAAAACATGGTCACAGCCAGGCATGGTGGTGCAGACCTAAAATCACAGCATTCAAGAGGCTTGGGCAGGACAAGCGTGAGTCCTAGGCCAGCCTGAGCTACACAGTGAGACTCTGTCTCTGAAACAAAACAAACAAGCAAGCAAACAAAATAAGATCACTCCCAAGGACCTGTGAGTCCAGCTATGGCTTTGTTTTTCTCACACCCTGGTCCTCAAATTTCCTTCCGAAGTGGACCACACCTAGAAAAGATTTCCTTGGCATCTTATGTTCTACTTAAAAATAAATCTAAATGTTGCATTATCCTATAATACAATTATATTTGTTTTGACAAAAATTATGATTTTCTTACAAAATCTTTAAGGTTAACATTTTTAATGGAATGTAGAACAGTCAGGCTCAACTTTCTCACACTTGCACAGAAATGCTCATGGGCTCCCAAGACTACGCAGATTTCCCCAAAGAGAAGCATCTCACTGAGTGGAATCCAACAGTGTGACTAAGAAAGGCCCATACATGTGTGTGAGAGGAATTGGTGCTGCTGAGGAGACACATACCTGTCTGAGGCCTTGGGATGTTTTCTTTCTGACATTCGACTGTCCTATCCATAGAACCTTTGAAATACTATTTACATTTGGGGGGTTTTCCAATAATTTGAGTGAGTCTACCAGCCTCTCTGTAAACCTAGACCCCTCCTTCCATTTACAAAGAGCCTTCCTCATTTGCTGTTCAGTGGAGACATCTGCTGAAGCTCACTTTGTGTGTGAGGCTTTGTGCTGAGAGGGATAGAGGGATACAAAGATAAGCAGCATGTCTCTAGTCAGGAAAAGGGATTCATGACGTTAAAGATATGATAGGTGCAGCAGTAAGGAGCAGGGAAGTCTCTGGAAAAATGGGAGGCACCCCCTTTAACATCATTTAAATTTAACTAAGCATATATAACCAGCCACTATCCCAAAAATAGTGACTCCAGTTTGGAACCAATGGGGGGGGGTGCCTGTTTTGACCAACAAGTAGTTAGACTAATATGCCCTCCCCACTCCTCTGTTCAGTCCAACCTCTCCCATCACCTTGGCAATCACAGTGAGATCTGTTAGTTTCTTGTATGACTTTCCTAGAGCATCAACACACACATACATACATATCTCTCTTTCTCCCTTCTCTCTCTCTCATACATACACACACATACATATCACTCACACACACACATCTCACACACATCACACATATTCTCTCTCTCTCTCTCTCTCTCTCTCTCTCTCTTTCTCTCTCTCTCTCTCTGGAAAAGGGCTTGTGCCATCACCATTAGTCCATAGGTTTCCAAAATGTCTCAGTTTGTGGTACTTTTTACTATCTCAGTAATTTTCCAAGGCATTTCCAGACCAAAGAAAAAAAGAAAAAAAACCAAACCCCCAAGGTCCTGTTTATTAAGTAAATATAAGTCCAAACAGTTTGTAAATATTTATATCTTAACAACTTTGAACCTATCGGGCATTGCACAACTTGGAAAACTTTAGGATGGGATTAGACATTCCCACCTTCATTTCCTGTTCTGTTTTGTTCTGTTTGATACTTGCTTTTTACCGCAGTACCTACAGGCCACCAAGTTTCCCACAATCTAATAGTGAATCAAGCAGACACAATGAGATGGAGCACAGCTATGGGGCTGGCACTTGGGAGCGGGAGGCAAGAGAATCAAAAATTCAAGTCCAACGTTAGCAACACTGTAAGTTCAAGGCCGGCCTGGGCTACATGAAGCCCTGTCAATTAATTCAATTCAGGTCTTGGGATGTAGCTCATTCTCATGCTTGCCTGGCATGTGTAAGGCCCTGGTCCTGTCCCCAGAACTACAAAAACAGAACAAGACATAGATACCTTGAGCTAAGATGCATGGTGTCTGGAAAGTGCCACATTCATTATACTTTCCTCCAAAAACTAATATGTTCCATATATTGAATTCATAATGGTACCCCTTTCACCTTGACACACAGTCTGGGGACCATGATATTAGCCAATAAGGAGGAAGCAATAGGATACAGTAGCCAGCACTTATCTCTTAGCTTCATCTTGTCATGAGCTTGGAATCTCTGCTAATAATGACCCCTTCTGAGTTGGAATTCAGGAGGCATCAAGTAAGCATACTAAGAGATTGTTTAATGACATAAACATGCTAATTGGTGCTTAAGTGACTCATTTTCTTAAATAAAAAAAATAGCAAATGAATTAATAGCTAATCAATATGTTTCCCAAATCCTCAAAGCTGTGAAAGTAAGACTCTCCCTTACATAAGGGCTGTTTGTGCCCTGGGGGGAGGGGGGAGAGGCTTACTCAGACCTGCCTAAAGAAGAGACTGTGAAATCAGTCTCTGAATTAAACTTCTAGCTCCCTTGTGCTTTGTCAGAACCAGGATCTGGAGTTGATAAAGTGCTTTACAACACAAGCAGGAAGACCTGAACTTGAATTCCCAACACCCATGTATAAAGCCAGACACGGGGGGTGGGGGGGGTACATGCCTATAATTCCAGAGTTAGGGAGGAGGAGACAGGAGAAGCCCCATCTTACAGGCCAGCTTGTCTGGCTGAATCAGTGAGAACCTGTACCAGTGAGAGACCCTGTCTCAAAAAAAAAAAAAGAAGGTGAACAACTGAGAAACACCTGATAGCAGCTCGAGCATGGGCACACTCATGCACACAAACACATACACAATAAACACTCGCAGTAGAAAACAAATTACAGCTAAAATCTATTGAATTCGCTCTGCCTGGAGGAGCTACAGAAACGTGAGCAGCCTTTCCAGGTACTCAGTTAAAAGACATCAGAAGGATGGGAGGCGTGTCTAAAGCGGGAGGCGTGTCTAAAGTGGGTCACAGCTAAGTTGCCAGTGTAATGGGGAGAGGGGATGCATGGGAAGCTCCAGCTTGAACTTCAATCCCCTTTGCCTTGCATAGGCAGCCTGTAGCCTGTATCCATGACCAGCCTGGCTGAGAAGGGACTGAAGTGTAGGGGAAGGAGAGCCTTTATTGCTTCACTTACACAAATCTATCTGTTTTCTTTGTTAGACAATGAGTATGCTGCAGAACAAAGAAAGGGAAACTCAAGGAGTCAAAACCAGGGGCAAGAGGGATCACAACCTTCATCCTCAGGGAGCATCTTCCTGTCCAGACCCTTCTCTCTCCCCGAGTGTGCCTCGTCTTGCTTCTTTTTCTGTTCTATTTTATTCTAGCCAAAAAAAGGAAGCCATATTGTTCTAGAAGATGCATCCATTTCAAGATACACTTACAACTGCTTTATGGTTGCTTTGATTCAGTGCCCCTTTAACTGCCGCACATGAGGCAGTGAACGAATGTGAGAGAATTTAATTTTTAAATCCTCCAGCATGGATCATCTAAGTTACTTCCAAATGCTGTTAATAGGATATTGTGATGAAAATCCTCTGAGGTGACCTCTGGGGTGATGGGGGAATGGGGAGGGGGATGAATCACAGTTCCTGGGTCAGGGAGTACACACATTTTTAAAGGTTTTTGACAATGCACTGCCAAACTGTTTATCCTTGTCAATTAAAAAATTTAAGCCATGCACCCTCTCATACACCAACTGGCAATGTCTAAAATCAGCTTCTCCTAGAGCCTATAATAGTTTATGTTTAATGCCGAGCAAGGTACATGGGTGGGGGGTGTGAGCTAGCACCGTTCCCACTTGCATTTAGAAACTAAACTATCTCTGAGAATTTCTCATTAAGTGAATTTTATGAAGACTTCCTGCCAGCAACAAACATGCCACAGTCATTTATCTCCCAGGCAGGGAACTCATGTCTGAGTGAACTTCATGAGTGTCTACGCAAAGTCTAGTAATGTATAAACATCTAAGGACTCTGAGGTTAAAGTTGGATAATCAAAAGGAGATTCATCAGATTCACAGCCACATGCTGCAGAACAGACAGTGCCAGCATCTCTGTACATACAGTCCAGGTGACAAGGGACAAGGAGACCTCTCCCCAAGTGCATTATTGATATGGAAACACCCGAGTGTAAGGGCCAAGTTATGATTGGGTTGGCATTGTCAGGCAGCCTGAAGTACCACAGATGCTTCTGTTATTATATATAAATACTCATATGTCAGCGGCTCCCAAGAGTGTTACTGAAGACAAAAGGCAGGGCCATAGCCAGCCAAGTAGACACAGTGGCTCCCCTGGCTCATGAATTTACTCGAGGAAAGGCAATCGTGTAACTCTCTGGAGCTTTTTGCCCATCTCTGAAATGGGTTCAGTAGTAATGTTCTTCTCATGGTCTGACTGTGAGCATCCTACAGGATGATGTGTGGAGAGGCATCTTACAGTGAAATGACCAGGGCTGGAGCTGGGCTGTTATGTGCTGGACAGTTGGACACATATGGATAGACATTGAACCAGGTGTAACAGTTAGCTGGACATGTTGGGTTTTAATAGGGATACCCAGAGACTGCAAGCAAGGATGGACATTCTGTCAGCTCTCCCTACAACGGAACCACCAGTAACAGTGGAAACAGCAAACCAAATGTCACCTGCTCTTTGGGGGACGTAGTCCCTCAAGAGTCTGCCACCACAGTCATATCCCCCAACACCACCAACTGTCCCCAAGTTGACAATGCTGGAGGAACAAAGGCAGCCTGGGAGAGAATTTGGACTTGGAAGTCAGTACCAAAGCTTTTGGTCTGCCTAGTCTCCAGCAGAAAGGCTGGGAACAGAGACATTGATGAGATCTGGCACCTCTGCCTTCCCTGGATACAGAAAGGCAGGATGTTTTAATTCTGAAGATGCAAATGAGGACTGAGAAACAAAGGGGGAACAGTGGCCATTCCCTAGGGTGCTTTCTTTACCGAGATGAGTGGCACTGGGGTCACTCCCCACCACAGCCTTGAAGAAATGAGACCCTGGAAAGGGAGGGAGTAGGCAAACTCCTCCTAAACTTCTTGGATAAGAAGAAAGCAAGCTACAGAAAAATCTACCATAGAGGCATCATTTTAAACACAGTTAAATACATGCTATACATCTAGAAAGTTCTCTGTTATCCTGAAGTGGGCCACACTGACAGATGTAGTGTTAGTTAACCTCCGTGGGCTCAGTCTCCTCCTCTGTAAAATGGGGTTAACAAGAGAACCTCCCTTGCAGAGTTGCTGAGAGCATAGAATGAGATCATAGAAGCAGGGAATGCAAGATACCAAACTCAGAGCTATGTGGCTATTGGTGTGCTCACGCTATTTATCTGCTTTAAAATAGGTCACGAAATATCTGTAGTGTGAATATTCAATGTTTCAACTTGTATGTAAATGAATGGAGAAGTACTAGATGTGTAACCCCAAACGTGAGTGAGGGTGAGCTCTGACTGATCACTGTGATTTGTAACTTACGTTGACAGGTCTCTGGATTTGGTATCTTTTAATATTATAGACTACAGAATACTATAAGAAAGTTTTTAAGTATTTGCGATAGGAACCTAGGAAAAGAGGAAAGAAATAAGAAAGGCATAGAAATATGTAACTCATAAATGCTTGTATGGGAAGAAGCTTCTAGAAGGATATAAAAGGAAGACCAGGACACAAATAATTTGTGCTTCATCATTTTAGCTGTGTAAAATAATGCACAGAAAAAAAGAATTTTTTTTGAAAAACAAATCAACCAAAATATGAACAGTGAGCAGATGCTGCGGCTGTGGCTGGGCATCATTTTCTTAATACGTTTTATTCCTCCCAAATTGCCTACAAGGGGCCTAAATTGCTTCTACAATCAGAAAACATGCACAACTGTTAATATTAACAAAAAGAATGAGGCATAAAAATCTGTTCTTACTTGCTTGATGGAAACCAGCAGAAGCAGGGCGAGGAAGGGTCTCCCAGGGCCCCAGAGCAGACGCATCCCGTGAGAGTGGAGAGGATCGGGTCCCTGGGCCGCAGAAATGCCCTCTGGCTGTGCCCGTGCCCGGGGCAGGGGCGCCTCTCTGCATCTACTGGGCACTGCAGGGCTTGGTTGGGGCCTCATCCTCCTGGCGCCCTTTCACAAGTGCAGGCACATCCTTCCAACTCTCCAAGATGTACAGCAGGCGGTGGCCTCCTGCATTCCTCCTTGTCCAGAGAGGAAGTGTTTGCACAAGTCCTCTGCAGGCCGCCGACTGTTTGAGCTTCTCTACAGCGATCTACCGAATCTCCAAGTTTCTCATCCCCCGCCTGCCCCTCCTAAAATCTTGGGAGATTTTTCCCAGACCTACCCCCAAGACGTCTATGCGGCCTGGGACTTCCTCAGCGGGCCCAGAAGAAAAAGCAAGGCATGGTTTCCATTCTGAGGATTCTACTCCACGCACACGGCCAGTTTGAGGTTCGGATGGCTGGAGAGGATTGGGCCCGGATGCCAGGTAGGCATCTTTTAAGCCAGGATTTCTTTCTAAGGCATCAAACTTTTCTAAACCACTCCAGGGCAGGGCTACCTCTGAGCTCCGAGGTTATTACTATGCCATAGTAACAAGAGCTGTTTGCGTGTCTCAGAGACAACACCTCCAGACCCAAGGTCTGCAGCAAAAGCCTGTTCAGTGACGAGAGTTACGGCCACACAATAACAAAACAATGGGTAGGAAGCGCAGAGGTTGCTGCCTCTCTATTGTCCACATGTTCTGAGTGGGCTATTGTGTTCTGAACACAGTGTTACTCTGACCACCTGACCGATACTTTTATGGTATTCATGGCTACTCGCTAACCAACACCCCACCTCCCCACCTCAGTTGATGATTACAAAACCTTCCACCCTCTGCTCTATTTCATTTGAACTCACAAGTATCCTCCTGAGGTACCATTACATCGTCATCTGAGGGTTGAAAAATAGTGGAGTTCAGAGAGGCCAGGTTGTTTGTTCAAGGCTGCACAGCAACTAAAGGACAAAGCTAGGCCTTCTAGCCAAGTCACCTGACCACAGCTACCTGGTCAGAAACTATTCGTTAGCACTCGGAGTCGAAAAGCAAGCTCCAAGCTCCTGTTCTCTAGCAGGCTCATCTCTGTCTCTAAGGCTCTGCTTGGACCCCCTCACTCCTCCTCTCCCTGGCTGGCTCCCAGCTTTCTATCCAGTCTTTCCATTGGAGGCCCAAGCGAAAGGTGAGAGACAAAATGTCAGAACAGCAAGCAAGAGGAAGGAAAGGTAGTTCTCTCTCCCTCCTTTCTTTCTTCTTCCACCCCCTTTTTTTTCCTTTCACATTTAAGTCAAATCATAATGTATTTCCGTTAACTGGTCAAGCCCAGTGAGTTCTGAAAATTCACAGGAAGCCAGGTAAGCACCGCCAGATACAAATCCCTAAAAATCTTAAAACCCTCATGTGGCAAGAATTCAAACCTTAATGATAAAAAGATCAGCCTGGAAAGGGCTCCCAGATGGGCTTTTATGCTGGTGTGATTTCTACAGCCAATGTCGTCATCTCTTTGGGACCACAGAGAATGGGATGAAGTGGGAGGGAGGGAGGGGAGGAGGGAGGGAAGAAAAACCGTGTGTGTGTGTGTGTGTGTGTGTGTGTGTGTGTGTGTGTTTTGAATGTGGCTGTGAAGCTATTCTGTCCACATCAAAGGGGAGCTTCCTGGGTTACACACTGCGGGAGAAAACACCTGCTTTGTACAAATATTCCATCTTGCTTCTTGGAATGTTTCTCAAAAACATTTTTCCTGATTTTTTTCCCCCCTGAAAGGACAAGCCTTAGTCGGCTTGCATACAGCTTTGCTACCTGCTACCTGTTGGACGGATGCCATCTAGTGTTAAAATGCGGTAAATCTGTCTGTGAGAGCCGCATGTGGTTTCTAAGGCTACCGGGAGCACAGAACACAGGTCCTCTGGCCTCACCAGCAGGAAAGAACAGATGGAGAGAGAGAGACAAACACAAATGTCACTGCACGCTTACATCTGGCTACATCTGGCCACCTCCGGGGCTGCTCGACACTTAATGAGGAGCCCGTGATCATCTGAGGCCACATAGACTCTTTCCTTTCTCCATTCCTTCCTGGCTTCAGGCTTATTGAATTTCTTATGTAAATTTTGACTTTTCCTGGAGTTTCTAATTGCCTTTTCTTTCCCTATCCTAAAAACAGTTTAGTTTTTGGTTTATTCCTGGAGACCTAAGTAAAAAGATGAATTTCTTGGGAGGCTCCACACTCCTTCCCAACCATACTCTAAGCTTGGTTACCAAGGGGTGGGGTCTAGCCTTACCCTCCCTTAAGGATTTTCAACATTGCTGTTCCTGCAAGGATCCATTCAGTGAGGATGTGGGTGATGGTCCAAGGGCTTTGAGTCTCCTAGATGGTACTAATTTCTACAGCTAATTGGGCACATGTCCCTTCCCACTCTGCAATACATAGGCTTTGAAGCAAACTGCCTGTGTCTTGCTTCTCTCAGTCTCTGGGCTAGGCACCTGTTTGTTCTCTACAATCTCTCTTTTCTAGTGCTGGGCAAGAAACAGGCCCAGAAACTCCCACAAGTTTCCATGTTTCTTGTATGTTCACTCTCATGTGCAGATCCTAACTTCTAACGTTTACGTATGCAGATAAAGGTTTGTGAAACTGCACTAGGACTACCCAACTGGATGGGAGACGACGAGAGGATGCAAGAGGCATTAGGAGAGCAGAGGGAGAGTACAGAAGATCACGTGTGTCATGAAAGTCAAAAGGTGTGTCTGGGGGTGGGAAGGCAGAAGGAGGGTGGATGGGAAAGAAGGTAGGAAGGGAAACAACAAAGCACATTACATTTAAAAATACCATTATAAAACCTAGTTATTTGTAAGCTAATACTTTCTTAGAAAGCGAGCATCTCAGGCTTCTGGAATCTAGTACCAAGAGACCACCTTAACTCCAAAAGAAAGAGTGGAGTCGGGCAGCAAGACGCCCACCCAGATAGACTTGACCTTCACTCAAGACCAACATCCTCTACAATTGTCAAAGGAAACAACCCTGGGCATCAAGAGAGAAGCAGAGAACCAAGGCGCTATAATAAATACAGGGGAACACTGTTCCACCTTGCAAAGAGTGAAGAGTTTTGGCATATACTAAAGCACAGTGAGGTTTGAGGACATTTGTACGATGGGAAATAAAGCGGACACATAAGGACAAATACTGCATTGTTGCATTTCTAGGAGGATTCTTGGAGAATTCCAATTCAATAAGGACAGTGGAGACTGCCAGGGCCTGGGAGGAAAAGGAATGGAGAGTTGTTTAATGGTGACAAGGCTTTGATTTTGCAAGCTGGAAGGGGTTTTGGAGATGGAGGTGAACGTTTCCAAGCAATGTGACCATGTGTACTGCCACTGAACTCTACACACTTGATGGTTAAGGTGGTAAATTTTATGTTATGCATCTTTTACCACTGGTTTCTGAAATGGACCAATGTCTCCTACACATACTCATCCTAGGGTGGATGGAAAGGCCCACTCTGAACCTCTTCCTAGGAGAATAGCTCTGGCCATGGTACTTACACAGATGCTATATGCTAGAATATACACAGGTTCCCCCCAGGGGACCAGGAAGAAGCTGTGTCAGGATGCCAGATGGCAGGGCTGGGGGATGGAGACCAGGTTACAGGAGAGAGGAGGGGGGCCCTCACTCACACTGGCACTGGGAGCTTCATTCTGCCATGGACAGGGCAAGGTGGCAGCGGATACTGACCCTCCTCCCCATCTGCCTGGCCCTCGCCTTCTCCCTCACAGCCATGGGCAGCAGCCACTGGTGCGAGGGGATCCGACGGACGACAAAACCTCTATGCCAAGATCTCCTCGGGGGCTTGAACTGCATTCACTTCAGCCGGGCCAGCAGCAGCGCGGGCAGAAGGCACGATGACAGCCAGGCCGTCCAGTACATTTGGGAGACAGGAGATGACAAGTTTATCCAGCGCAGGTTCCATGCAGGGCTTTGGCAGTCCTGTGAGGAAAGCCTGAACAGCACAGGTGAGTATAGTCTGTGTGTCCCCAGGCCAACAGAAGCAGGATGGTCCTGAGAAGGATTTCCAAGTCAGACTGCCTGGGTCTGAATCTTGGGTCTGCCATAGACTGTCTATATAAGCTTAAGTAAGACCTTTACCTCTGAGTCTCAATTTTCCCATCTATAAAATGGGAACCATGGAGGTGCTTATGGAGGACGTGCCTGGCACACTCTTTATTAAGCACAAGTGTTCACCCACTTGCCACTTGTCTCTCAGTTCCTCAAGAAGCAAAGGTGGCCACTACCTCCTCTAAGCTGCATCCCTAAGATTCCTTTCTCACTTTAAAAGACGTTGATGTTGTTGTTGTTGTTACTTGGGACAGGGTCTAACTTTGTAACTTTGGCTGGCCTGAAATGTAATTAGGCTGACTTCAAGCTCACAAAAATAAATCTGCCTTCCTGTGTTGAGACTAAAGTTGTGTGCCTCCCACCCAGCGTGCCCAGCTTTAATTTTTTCAATGTGTGGTGTGCCTTAATTTTTAAAGGAAGTGTGTGAGTGTGTGTGTGTGTGTCTCTTTATGTGTGTATGTGTGTGTATTCTCAGAGACCAGAAGAAGGCATCAGATCCCCAGCATATAGAGTTACAGGCAGTTGTGAGACACCTGACTTGTTCTGGAAACCAAAGCAACACCTCTGCAAGAGCAAGAAACTCTCTTCGACGCTGAGCCATTGCCCCAGTTCCTCCAATGCTGAGTCTCTCTTGCTCTATTAATGCCTCTTGAAACAGAGGATTCTATTTCAAACAAAAAAAAAAAAAAAAAAAAAGAAAAAAACACCCCAACACACAGCTCTTAGCAACATTAGATCACCTCCAGATCAGTTGGACCTTTATCTCAGTCTGTCCTTGTGACAGCCCTGCACAGGGCTGAAGCTGAGTCCCTCCCTCAACTCTGAAGTAGGAGACTAGGGCTCAGAGAATTTGCACAGTGATAAGCCTTGTCTTGGGTTAGTCAGCCCCAATTCATTAACACCTTCCAGACTTTGGTGATAGAGAGTGGGGGCTTATAAAGGTGAGGGAAGAAGAAAGAGAAGATTGGGGTAGTACATAGCGCAGAGTTACCTTACAAAGAATAGAAGAAAACAGGGAATGTCAACCGTGCTGTTGGACAGGCTGTCTGAGCCCTATGCTCAGGGCTGGCTGAGCTCCTCTGCTTTCACAGCTAAGGCCCCAAAGTGAAAAGGAGGGACACCCCTGGCGGTCCCTACTTATATCCTTAGACTTACACTTCTCACTCAGATGTTTATTTTACCACCCTGGTGGCATTTGAAAAAAAAAAAATTGTTCTTGTAGCCTAAGTGGACTGCAGTAAAGAACAATACTATGATATATAGTATAACTGCCTCTAACCCCATCCAAGCAGGCTACTGAGGGACAAACAAGGCCCCACCTTAGCCTTTGCTCCAAGTGTGATTCAGACACATCACTAATGCTAGGAAAGACTACCAAAGGGACCTTCCAAATTCTCTTTTCTCTGGAGTACTAGTGTATAAAATACACTCTCTTGACACCGCCAGCACCTTCCACCCACAGTTACATTTGGTTTCTAATCTTGCTTCTTCTAGGATCGCCAAGATAGTCCCATATTTTCTGTTTGGGAACTGTAGGTACCATGTTCATAAGCAAATGACTTAAAAACTTCTGTTCTGTTTCCAAATCTGTTCCCCCACATCTGAGTGGCTTCATCTATTTCCACATCTGTGTATAATGACAGGGTTGGAATCACCCTGGAAGCTTGTAAGCCTCCAGGCACCCAGCCCCAGAGGCTCTAACTCAGTAGATGTGGGCTGGAGTCTAGAAACCTGCTCTTTGTTTATTTGGTTGGTTGGTTGGTTGGTTGGTTGGTTGGTTGGTTGGTTGAATTTTTTGTTATTGTTGTTTTGCTTTGCAGTTTAGCTAAGGTAATCTTCACATAGAGAAAACAAGAATCACACATTTGGAAAGACTTATAAGTAAAACCACCATTCTCCATCCCTTCCTTCAGGGGAAGCTGTTTCAATATGAAGGACAAACATGGATATCTTCATTTTAGACATTAGCTATTGATTTAGTATTACAATAAATAAAAGTATCGCTCCTGAGGGTACCCCACATAAGCCTGCCATCTTCTTGGTCAAGTAATATCACTGCTGTATTCAATAAGCCATTAACTTCGACTAGATGTTGCTCATTCTGGCAACAGAAAGAGTGTTCTCATTATATTTATTGTTTGTGCAGATTTTTCCTCTCCCTGGAGTTCTAATTGCTCTTTCTGTTCCCATCCTTGAGCGTTAGCATTTCTTTTCCACTCAACTCTGTTGTCTCTAGATTTTCTGTCTGTGTTTCTAATTTCCTTCCCTAGTGATTATGGCACACATCACAGCTAGAGAAACACACCCCAGGACACAGAAAAGCCCTCTGGATAGAAGAGAGTTGGAGTATCATGGAGAATATTCACTAATAAACATTTCCATGCTTGGCATAAGGCTAGGAGAACAAGGCTTTAACAGAAAGGGGGCCACAGTGCTGAACTAAAAGCCACTGGGAAATATCTACTATAAAAGTAAGGGTGTGGTGATAGTTAAGACAGAAGCTCAACCATCCATGTTAGTGGACGAAGGAGATGCTACTTAGGTCTTCATGAAGCAGGTGGCCATTGTACCAAGCCATCACACGTGCCTTGGATTTAAATGTGTGCACGTTTGCATGTGCATCTTGAAGGGGGCTATGTGTATGTGCATATATGTAGAGACCAGAGGACAATCTCAGGCTTCATCCTTGAGAATGACACCTGCTTTAAGTCAGGGTCTCTCATTGGCCCTGATCTCACTAATTAGAGCAAGAATGGCCGGCCAGCAATCCACCCCAGGATTCTCCAATCTCCACTCCCCCACCATTGGGATTGCAAGCTAACAGCACCATGCCCAGCATTTTAACTTGGGTTCTGAGGATCAAACTCATGCTTTCGAGGCAATCAGTTTATCACCTGAGTTGTCCTCCTCAAGCCCTGTACCTGGGATTTTAATAGATGAAGATCAGGGTCAGGTGTTCGGGCAGACAGAAATGAATTGACCTGGTCTGAGGTGGCCAAATCAGGCTTTGCCACTAGAACACAGGACAAGGAATAGGAGGAAGCTTCAGTGCAGATCAGAGCTCACATGGCCTTTTCATGTCGCTGGGGCAGCTGCTCCTCCCTTGTCAGTGGGAAGTCTAACTGGGGAAACTTGGCCATTGCACTGGCATTGGCGTGCTATTTGTGATGTCTGAAGGAGGAGGGCCTGCAATGGCAGCTGAGCTTGGGAATAGGATTAGAAAATTAGAAATGTGAGTTGTTTTCTCTGTGAGAAAAAAATTGCTCAGCTGTACTTACGGAAAGGGAAGATTGGACTTTAAGGAGGCTCAGAAGCAGGTATAAGCTGGCCATCTCATGAGGCATGTGTCCCTTAGTCACAGCAACATGAGGCTGGTACCTGGTACAAATTGTCCCTAAGTCTTCGGATAAGTCATTAGTCCGCTTATGTGCATGTGGAGAGGAGGTCCTCATCCTGCAACAGGATCTGGGGGCAACATCAAGGGGCCTGTGAAGCTCTGTTGGATTCCTTCCTCTAGCACAGTTTCTCAGCCTTCCCAATGCTGCAAGCCTTTAATACAGTTCCTCATGTTGTGCTGACCCCAACCAGAACATTATCTTCGTTGCTACTTCATAGCTGTAATTCTGCTACTGTTATGGATCATAATGTAAATACTTTTGGAGATAGAGGTTTGACCAAGGTTGAGAACCACTTTAGAGGCTTTATAGGAACCCCCTTGACATTCCCATCAACCCAGGGAATACACACACACACACACACACACACACACACACACACCGCACTTCCACTTCGATGGTACTAGAGATGTCTCAATGGTTGAAAAGCACTGGCTGCTCTTCTGGAGGTCCTGAGTTCAATTCCCTGTGACTTCATGATGGTTCACAGCCATCTGTCTATAAGAGGTGATGCCTCCTTCATGTAGGTGTACACGCAGACAGAGCACTCATACATTTAAAATAATAATCATAATCATAATAAATAGAAGTTACAGATGTAAAGAGCTCACAGGAGGTGGTAACAGACATGGATGAAGTTGGGATTGCCAGTGACCTTGAACTTCATGCCTTGGCCAAGGGGTCTCACTTTGAGTTCAATTCAGCATTGAGGTCAGGTCCTTGGAGTTCAATACAGACAGATCCTTTGCTTCTGCAATCTCCCAATTGAAAAATCTGTTTAGAGCTTTACATAGCCCCTCCCCCAAGGCATGTTTTCGATAAATTACAGAACATAACACTGAATCGCTGACTACATCACAAGCACCCAGGACTCAAGACAGAAGAAAGGAAAGATCAGAACAGTGGAGAGGGTGTTGAAGGGATAGATTGGGCTCCATGTCACTGGCAATAAGGACTCTGGTCTCAGGGAAGATGTTCCTAACCAAGTATAGGATTTCGGGGGGGGGAGGAGTAAGCACCCCAGTTCTGTGGCATGGGATCTGACTGAGAAAAGGTTCCCCATCTAAATCAGCTCGTCTCCCTGCAAGTGGGCCCTGCAGTGCTTTAAAGGGGAGAAGGCATCTCTTTTTTCATATTCTGAAATAAACGTTTTCAGTGAAAGCTCCTGGAAGAGTCAAGGCTCTTGTCTTCTTTTCCGTGGGCAAATCTCTGAATCAATGATATGGGCTTGAGTAGACCCTGAGCTGTTGTGCTGAACTCAGAGCATTCAGACAGGGGCACATGGGTAGCCCTGAGGCCTTGATTCTGGGGCAGGATTCTGGGCAGAGTCGAGCACCCTGGGCTTGTATGCATTCTCCTACGGCTGGCTTGATGTGCCTCTTGGCCGCCCAAGCCCTGCCAAGCTATTTAACACCCGCCTCTCTGGCTTCATGGGATTTGTAAAGATTTTTCTTCTTAATCCTGCTGGCTTTGTTCAGAAGGAACACCGTTTCTGAGGATTCACATTAATCAAGGGGTCACTCAGGTCTAGCTCTCTGGTCCCAGCTAATCTTGTCCTTCTAAGCTATTGGGAATTCTCTTAATCTGTGCAGCTGGCCTTCTGGTGCTCTGTGCCCTGTCCCTGATCTGCTCCTGGATTCCACTGCCCCTATCCTGCTCCTGGCTCCTTCTATACCTACCCCTGCCCCCGCCCCGCTCCCGCCCCTGCCCTGCCCCCCCCCCCACCCCCACCCCTGCCCTGCTCACTGGTTTCCCCTGCCCCTATGCCCCTTGCCCCCTTCCCCTACCCATGCCCGTACCCTACCCCTGCCCATACCCTACCCCTGGCTTCTCCTGATTACTGTTGAGAAAAAGACAGCTCTCCTCAGACTAAGGACACTCACTCCTTTCATGTGCTTGGATGTGGTTTGAGGGTATCTCCCAAAGCTTCAAATACTGAGCCTGGTCCCAGTGTGGTGGTTTAAGGCAGTAGGATTTTTTTCAGAGGTGGGACCCAGTGAAAAATGATTAGGTCACTGGCTGCTACCCTCTTTCTCCTGAGAGCCTGGTTAGTTCCTGAGTGGGATGAATCCCTTGTTCCTCCCGACACACAGTGGCTGCTTTCTACCTCTTGTACCTACTCCCACTGTGATGGTATCTGCCATGTGTAATTTAGCTAGAAGTCCAGGCCCTCATCAGAGCCAAGAAAATCCAGGCTCTTGCTCTTATAGGTCCAGAACTGTAAGCTAAAAAACTACGGATTTTCTTTGTAAAGTATCCAGACATGAGTATTATGCTATAGTAGAAAACAGACTAATATACATCTTCAAGTATTAGGTAAAGAGATAGCAGGTAGTGATGTGAGGAAATGTACGATGCTCAGGTAGGAAAGCCCCATTTTCTTTTCCTTCCTTCCTACCTTCCTTCCTTCCTTCCTTCATTCCTTCCTAGTACTAGGAATTAAACCTAGGGCTTTGCAAATGCGGCAAATACCCTACTGAGCTGCACCCACAGCCCTGGAAACCCCACTCTCAATCCCTTACTCGATCAACATGTATCTTGTTTTGAGCCTGGCTTTCAAATCTGCAAGACAGAGAGCCTAGTACTGGCCTCTATCAACAATTAAGCACAAAAATGTGTGTGGTGATCTATATCACACGTTTCCACAGCTACCTTACTGCAAAGTCTGGAAGGTTCCTGTGGCGGTGGAGAAGGTCTCAGAAGCACACTCAGGGACTGAACTGTCCATGTTGTGTGCCCCCAGCTAACTACACACAACACACACACACACACACACTCCATCTTCTGCCACCGCTGCTGCCTGCTCCCTTTTCCTCCCCTCCCTCTGCTGGTCTCCTTTCCTGCTCTACCCTCTCTCCTCCACTTCACTCTATTTCCACCTCCCACCATTAAAGCTTCTTTTTCCCCAGCCATGATGGATCCTTTCTAGCTTCTGCTTTTACTAATGTTTTCTTCCACCTGGACGTGCATAATAAGGATAACATACTAGACTTATGCCTGGGAAAATTTGTGGAAATGTCTTTCTGGGCCTGGGTTACCACTCATAAAATAACATTTTCTAGTTCTACACAACTCTCTGTAAATTCGTTTTTCTTCACAGCTGAATAGAAATCTACACACACAGCATGTTTTCATTATCTGTGGAACGGCACTTGGCTGTGTTCTTCTTGTCTTCTAGGTGAGCGGTGCAGGTGCTTCCTGGGGATAGTACCCACTGAGGGACAAGGTAAGCATCATGCTGACAGCCAGGGTCCCTCACAATTGAAACGGCTCCAATTGTTTTATTGGAAATGGAGGAAATGATGGGATGGTTGGATCTAGTTTTCCTGTGAAGTCAACAGAGGCTCTGTCATGCGCCTTACAGCCCTGATGTGCTGGAAGATGGTAGCCAGCCTCACAAGGTAACAGGAAACTGGTGGAGTCTGCAGCTTCCTGAACCATAAATATTTCCATTGTGGTCAATCTCAAGCTCTGTGGGTAAGGAAGAGGCTGAGTTGGAATGTTATTGCCTTGAGTGTGCTTTCTTCTTTCCATCACCTATTCAGTTTGTGCTTGCTGTCTCGATATCTGCTCGTCCAGCAAAAACAGAGGCTTTATGGAGCTTCAGAGAGGACTGTGCCAGTCTTAGGCATTCTCTGGCACATCAGCTGTCTTGCCTAGTTGGTAGTGGAACTTTTACAAATTTCCATTTCCCTTCTGTCGCCTTTATCCATTCTGCTCCGCCCCAATCCAACACAGCTCCAGCTGTGCTCCCAGCAAGGGTGCACAAGCAGCTTGCATGGAAACAAGGGGTGCTGGTGGAACTGGAGCCCACCCAAAGCTCTTAAATACTCAGTTCCTTCTGCCCTCATATTTAACTTTATGTATCTTTTTTTATAGATTGGGGGGTGGTGAATCTGCACACCTGTTTGCAGGTGTCTGCAGAGGACAGAGGAGGAGTGGGGTCCCCTGAAGCTGGACTTACAGGTGGTTGTCTCACCAGACTTGGGTGCTGATAACTGAATATTGGTCCTCTTCAAGAGTAGCAAGTGCTCTTAGCCACTCACCAGCCCCTGTACATCTTCTGTAAAGAGTAAGGACAACATCTCCACTGGAATCAAAATAATATGCTGACTCTTAAGCTGGAGAGTGGACATTCCCAGAATCTCTTGCAGTCCTATGCCAGGGTTTTGTTTACGTGTTCTCTCCCACCTGTGCGCAGTATTTGTATTCATCTCCTTGGGGCCCTAGGATTCCCTTGACCCACCAAGTTCCTAAGACTCGACAAAGGTGCTTTTGGTCTTCACATTGAAAGCTTGCAGTGGTAGCAAGGTGTCTTACATCACTACCACTTGCATGAGTCCACAGGGAGTACTTAACACTGGAATCTTGGTCCAGGGTAGAGTAACTGAGAAGTGATAAGGGACCTTTAGAGGTGGAGGTTTAAGATCATTTGAGGTGCTGCTTAAAAGGAATCTATGTAGTTCCCTTGTACTAACCCTGAGTTACTTCTCATGAAAGAGTGTTAGAAGGAGAAGGAGGAGGAGGAAAAGGATGAGGAGGAAGAAGAGAAGGAGGAGGAGAGGAGGAGGAGGAAGAGGAGGTGTGGCATCTCGCTCCCTCTGGCTTCATGTTAGCTTGGGATATATGATTCCACCATGATGCTATGCCCACAGAGTAATAAGATAACTAAGGCAGTTTTGCTGCCCATGCTGCTTGGACTTTACAGCATCCAAAACTTCGAACTTAATAGACCTTTTTGTTTACAATTTATCTAGCGTCCAGTCTTTTGTTATAAGAACAGAAAGTGTGTTAGTAATAAAATCAAAGAATCAGACCTTCCAGTTATGGATTCTGAATGCTCATTATATCTGTCCTTTCTGTTTATAGGAGTTTTATGGCTCTCCATTGGGGCTGAAGTCTTGGATAGCTTCCTGATATTGACAGGTGTCATTCTCTTGGGCTTCAGCATGAGTTGTTACAGTTCCAGATGCAACTGGCTCAACGTCGATGCCTCAGTGGCTATCCTCATGGTGCTTGCAGGTATTTTCTAGCAGGAGCAGTTCCTCCCAGCCCACTCCAAAGAGGATATGATGCTTCAAGCCATGGAATAGGCCAGCTGGATCCCTCCAGTCACTGGCCAGCCCAATAAAATGGCTAGTCTTCTGGATAAGTTGCTGGACTGATTCCACTGGGCAGAAGTAGTGTTGTAAAGGAAGAAGATGGACACAGGTGGAGAGAAACATTTACCAGTTCAAGTCACAGTCAGGGAAGAGGCTGCACTGGTGCTGGAAATAGCAATGATCTCACATAGCAGAGGTTAGGCTTGAGTGCACAGAGGAGTTCTCCTGAGGTCAAGCCTCTGTTACAAGTATATAAGTATACTGTATATATTTAATATATGCTTGTTTATATGCAAGTATATATTAAGTAACACTAGGAGAGTTACTTAACTACTATAAATTAAGTGTCATAGCTAGGCTCTGGTGAAGATGAAATAGGAGTGTACCTACCATATAGATTTCAGTATCTTAAAAAATTATCGCCAACGTTTGGTATAAATGCTTCACAAAGAACTCTTTATTTTTTAACACTGCCTCTACTCTCTAAGCAACTTAGTTTGGCCTTCTAAGGTCCTTAAGTTAATGTCTCCACCAAGATAGGATCCTGAACACATGGTTTCCTTCCAGCCTCCTGACAGACGCACTAAGTACTGTTAATGTGTACCAATCCAATCTGTGCATCACTGCTGTGTCTGATGAACCTAACACATCTTGCCCAGGTCATAGCTATGATAAGTGGAAAGAGAAACTCCAACTCCCATGTTGGGTGCCACTTTGTTGTAATAATTATTTAAAATGGCCTCTGGCTCAGGCCAACTATCTAAGCTGCAGCGGCTCTGCCTAGCCTTACCACCATGTTTCTCGCCGAGGCCACATGCGTGCTGCAGCTAGAATCGGCTGCCAGAAACACCAGCCATGCCACCCACTAGATGCCAGCATGAGAGATGGCTCTGCCAATCTTCCATGCTGTCTCGGCAAGGCAGGGCATTGCCCAGACCATTCCGCCATCCATGCGGGCCTAGTAAAAGAATGAGACTCTAATTCTTATAGATTAATCAAAGCTTATATATTTGGCAATGATCAGTAACAAGATACTCATACAATCAGAAGTGTAACCTAATACCCAACCTAGGCATACCAACTACCTTTGACTGCTACAGACACGTGAACATCCATCTCCATCACTCCTACATCTCTAACCATTCTCCTCTCTCCTAGATCCTCCTCTTCCTTTTATCTCTTCCTCTCCTAACTCCTCCTCTTCCCTTTCCTCTTCCTCTCCTAACTCCTCCCACCTTAGCTCCTCCTACACAACTGCTACATCTTTCATAGCAAAGAGCAGGGCCATGGATATGTGGAAATTCCTGCTCAGGTCCTGGTATCTACTCTGTTCCTCTTGGTTATGATCAGGCCTGTTTGTGGGGGTGAGATATCAGATGGGTGCTTCAAGATACATACTTGCACATACTACATAAGGATCTGTGGATGCTAGAGCATTCAGCATCCAGCACATAAAAGATAGAGAAAATTTCCCACTGTGCTCTGTTCTTAAGAGTGACTCATCAAGCTTTGCTTGCACAGGACTCCTGGGCATGGTGGC
The DNA here is from genome assembly GCA_021653895.1 of Mastomys natalensis. NCBI lineage: Eukaryota > Metazoa > Chordata > Mammalia > Rodentia > Muridae > Mastomys > Mastomys natalensis. The sequence continues at coordinate 113,224 of JAJTUV010001716.1, read as the reverse complement.
TCACATGATGTATACAACTAGTTTTCAAATCACCGTGAACCTAGGACCAGAAGATTGGCGGCCTCAGACATGGGACTATGGCTGGTCCTATTGGTAAGTTTCTTGGTTACAAGCGCTGGTGCACTAGGAAAGATGAATATAGATTTTTGTAGGTAGATAGACATTGTGATAGAGCTGATACCCGCTACTCCTGTGATTCCTGACTGGTAATATAACCTTTCTATAACCCAGTCTTCTTGGTTGTACAGTAAAATTAGCCACCTTGACTTGTTTAAAGTTTTATAATTTATTTCTTATTTAAATTTTTAATACAAGATATTTTGATCATATTCTTTCTCCTCCATCAACTCTTCCCAGATCCTCTCTACCTCCCAACCTACTCAATATCATGCCCCCTGTCAAAAAAATCAAAATCAAGACAAATAAACAAAGAAAACCCAAGAATACAAAAAATACCAAAACAAATCAGAGAGAGAGAGAGACTCCATTTTATGTTGACCAAATACTCCTATACTCCTGAGTATAGAGCCTACCCAGAAATGTTTATGAATATACCCTTTGACACTCATAGGAGAAAATAGATTTTTCCTTTCCCAGAAAGTATCAGTTGCAAGCATGCTCTTGGTTAGAGGTGAGAGCCTATGTCTGTTTAGCCTGCTCAGTACTGAGATTTTGTCCAATTTAAACCTGCAGAGATCTTGTTCATGCTGCCACAGTCTTTGTGAATTCATAGGTGCTTTGGTCTTATTGTGTCTGGGAGACACTGTTCCCTAAGAGTCATCCACCATATCTGACTCTTATGGTCTTTCTGCCTCCTCTTCCCCATAGATCTCTGAGCCTCCAGGGGACAGGTTAATAAAAAAAAAATACCTCATTTAGAGCTAAATACTCTAAAGTCTTTCACTGTCTGCACGTCACTAAATTGTGGGTCCCTGCGTTAATTACCACCTACTGCAAGAAGAAGCTTCTCTGATGAGGGCTGATTGATGCTCTGTTCTGAGTATAGTGTCATTAGAAGTCATTTTATTCTTGTATTACTTTATAGAATGATAATAGTAGGTTTTCCCCTAGGGTTCATGACCTAACTTACTAACTCAGAGTCTCAGCCACTTTAACAGTGTTAGGTATGGATTCCATCTTATGGAGTGGGACCTAAGTCCTATCAAAAAAGTGGTTGGTTATTCTAATAACAGCTGTGACACTGTTGCACCATTTATCTTGCAGGGAACTGTTGTAGGTCTCAGGGGTTTTAGCTGTGTGATATTTGTGATTACCTCTCTCCTCTGTTAGCATACAGAGTACCTTCCAGTACCATGAACACTAGTCAGTAGGAGTGAAGCTTCTGGCTGCGCATCAGCTCGGTTCCTTCATCTTCAATGACATATCTAAGTTGTGTCTTCAGCAATAAGGCTTCAGCTTGTGGAGAATAAAGATGTTATATTTACAAACTATTTGGCAGATTAAAGTCTAGATTTTTCTTAAAAGATTTATTTTTAAAAATTTTTATTTCATATATATATATATATGTACTATAGCTGTTCTTCAGAATAGGGCATCAGATCCCATTACAGATGGTTGTGAGCCACCATGTGGTTGCTGGGAATTGAACTCAGGACCTCTGGAAGCTCAGCCGGTGCTCTTAATCTCTGAGCCATCTTATTCATTTTATGTATATGAGTACACTGTCGCTATCTTCAGACACACCAGAAGAGGGCATCAGATCTCATTACAGATGGCTGTGAGCTACCATGTGGCTGCTGGGAATTGAACTCAGGACTCAGTGCTCTTAACCACTCTCCAGCCAAAGTCTAAATTTTTTAACAAAGATTGGAGAATTTTTTTCCTGAGCTAGATCCTTTTAGACCTAGCTTCTATTTCTATTGGAAAGACATGACACACAAGGTATATCTCTAACAGGAAGACTCAGTCATGCCATACAAGACTCTATGGGAATTTCTTTGTAACTTCTTGTTTTTGCAGTGCTAGAGATCAAACCAAGGGACTCATGCATGCTGTACTTTCCCACTAATCTGCTTCCCCAGCTCCAAATATATTGTATCTTAAAGATCAATCCACTGGCACTCACATTATCATCCTACACAATATCCTCTAATGCTGAGGGAATGTCACCAACTTCAAAATGGAGTCATTGGCATCAAAACCTGACAAAATAGAACCAAAGAAAGTCAGACATTGAGAGCACTCACTGGTAATTGCTCTGATGCCTGAAGCTTTTGAAAAGTTAAAAAACAAAAATCTAGGCAGAAATTTACTGTGGGTTACACTAAGACAACTAGAAGCATAGGGAAAGTCAGCCACTTAAATAAGAACCCCAACACAACTGAAGGAGGGGCCATCTGCAGACCATTCCACCTGGGTATCCATCCATGTGCAGTCACCAAAGGTAGATGCTGATGTGGGTGTCAGGAAAGTGCAGGCTGACAGGAGCCTAACATAGCTGTCTCCTTAGAGGTCTGCAAGAGTCGGACATATTCAAAGGCAGATGCTCACAGCTAACCATTAAACTGATCATGGGGTTCCCAATGGAGGAATTAGAGTGAAGACTGAAGGAGTTGAAAGGGTTCGCAACCCCATGAGGAGAGCAACAATACCAACCAACCAGAGCCCTCAGGGTCTAAACCACCAGCCTGGGAGCACATAGGGAGGGACCCATGGCTCCAGCTATATATGCAAGGGAGGATGGTCCTGTCAGGAATAGGTGGAGAAGAGATCCTTGATCCCATGAAGGCTGGACATTGTGTGTGGGGGAATTCGAGGGTGGGGAGGTGAGGTGGGGGGGTAGGTTGGGGCACACCCTCATTGAAGCAGGAGAAGGGGGGATGGGATAGGGGGTTCCTGAGAGGGAGGGGGAAATGGGGTAAGGGGAGAACATCTGAAATGTAACTAAAAATATCCAATAAAAAAAGAACCCCAACACACTCTGTATAGCACAAGCTTGACCCCCAAATCACTAGGGTCAGTTGTACCACCAAGATTACAAATCTTACCTAGCAACTAACACACACCAGCCAATCACAGCTTCCCAGCTCCTGATGGACACAAGATAGCTTATCCACTTTTCTTTTTCAATAACCAACATTTCCCTCTGTTCTCTAGAAATGCCAGAGGCTACCCCTGTCAGCCCAGGTGTTCCGGATTGCACTTTTATTCATTATTTGTGCCAACTAAAATCTTTACTGGAAGAACTATCTTTATAGTTTCATTTGGTGCTGACAGTTATTTTCCTGTCTGTAAAACTCACTTTTGGCAATCACTCTCTCGTTCTGCCGTTAAGCTCCATGCTGCACCTGTTTCTAAACCCTTCTCAGCTTTGGTCTCCCCAGTCTGAGGATGTTAATATTTATAACTGGGACTCTGTACATTCTGCCTTCCATCTGGGTCGCTGCAGTGTCTTCCTTCTTAACTGGGTTCGAGGCTGTATCATCAGCATGATGCACAGTTGAAAGATCAATGGAGAGAGCGTGGCTACTTTAATCCTTGTGTATCCAGAAGGATGCTTATTTGGTACTCTGGGATTGGTCATCCAGCAAAGAAAAACAATGCCCCAAAATCTTGAAAGTCATTTGCCCTGTTTTTAAGGCATTCTTCTGTTTTCTTCCCGAGTCCATTGCTGCTATCTAGGATTTAACACCATTCTGACTCAGTCTGCTGCTAGAATGTTAAGCGTCAGGATGTTCCCTGGTGGGGTGTTCTTTCCACTACCTTCCTCCTACTTTCATGGGCTTGTCAAGCTGCTTAGCTTGCGTCCACACTTCAGGGAAGTTTTCCTTGTGTTATTTCTTTCACTATTTCTTCTCCTTAGTTTTCTGGTCTCTTAGAATTCTTCCCAGCTGGGTCTCTAATTATCCAAAGGTCCTATTTCTTTTCTGACCTAGTTTTCTTAGTCAGAGTTTCTATTCCTGCCCAAAACATCATGACCAAGAAGCAAGTTGGAGAGGAAAGGGTTTGTTCAGTGTTCGCTTCCACATTGCTGTTCATCACCAAAGGGAGTCAGGACAGGAGCTCACACAGGGCAGGAACTCAGAGGCAGGACCTGATGCACAGGCCATGGAGAGGTTCTGCTTACTGGCTTGCTTCCCCTGGCTTGCTCAGCTTGCTTTCTTATAGAACCCAGGACCACCAGCCCAGGGATGGCACCACCCACAATAGGCCCTCCCACCCTTGATCACTAATTGGGAAAATGCCTTACAGCTGGATCTCATAAAGGCATTTCCTCAAGGAAGGCTCCTTTCTCTGTGATAATTCTAGCTTGTGTCAAGTTGACACACAAAACTAGCCAGTACATCTGGACTCTTTCTCCTTTTGTTTCTGGGGTAGGAGGACTGGGGATGTCCTCTGCTTGTCTTCTAACCTTACTTCTGAGGTTAGGCAGGAGAAAGGGAAAGAACAGCTTTCTGCTCCATGGTCAGCTCTTCATCCAAACCCTGTTTTCAGACCAGCTTTCCCCTCTGCCTCCCACACATCCTCCCATCCCTGAATCTGGGCCCTTTGTGCCTGTGCCTTCAGAGACTAAACGTGTGCTCTCCTAGGCACAGGGGTATGGGGTTTTGTTTGTGGTGTACAAGACATCTGAGGGCCAGTCAGTGATCCATAATCAGACTTTTGGCTGATGCACTGCTGTGCATGTGTGTGTGTGCATTTGTGGGTGCATGTGTGTGTGCGTGTGCGTGTGTGGTGTGTGTGTGTGTGTGTGTAAGGACTCAGTGAAACTATGCCATAGACTTCCTTGTTGTCTTCTAGGAACCCTGTCCCCTAAATACTGCTCATTCTTCCCTATAAACCCTGCAATTCCCCTCCCTTATCATTTTCCATAGAGTGCAGAACTTTATAATCTGCTTCAACAGAAAATCCACCTGTGAAAGGAAAAGTCCCAACCTTATCCTAAGACATACCTAAAGGCACAAAATAGCATTCCCCATGGGTAACAGCAATGTCTCTACCTCCAAGTGGTGGCTGCCCCCAGAGCAGGCCTGGAATTCCACTCTAGGTCTTTCCTAACTGTGGCTTTCTGTTGCAGCCTTGCCTGGGGATCTTTCGCTCTCTGTATGGCTGTGTCAGTGGCAACCATGAGCAGATACACCACAACCCAGGCAGAGATGCCAAGGGCACAGAAAGGCAATCCGTACCCTCAGCACAACACCGCACAGCCTGGGGCTTCACAGAAGGTTTGGCAAACAGAAGCTGCTCCCCGTCATGTGGAACAAGTCTTTGTGAATGTTCCTGGGCACTGGCCCCCAGGTACAGGAAGCAAAGTGTCCATGTGCTAGCCAGTGCTGCACATGCAGATGAGCCAGGCATTTATTACTGTAGTGAACACCACTGGAGTGGAGTTCAGAAGACCATGGTATAGGCAAACTTTCCACTACCCCTCTCTGGACTTAGCATCTCATGTCTCCCACAATTCCTGTATCTTTAGAGGAGATGATGTCTACAGAAGATATCAACTATGAACACTCTAGTATAAAGGAACATCTGAGGCTTCTCTGGCTCTGGGTTTAATGTATATCCCAAAAAGAGTTGGATCATGAAAATATTAAGGGAAAAAATGATGAAGGAAAGAACTCCTCATCACCCACACAAATTCAGTGACAGACAAACCTGGAATATTTTTCTCCAGTTGATGCACGAAATATGAGGCCATACTGTACATTCTAATTTTCATTAAGAAGATAGAAATTTTAAAATCAGTTATGTTGCGAAAAATATTCTTTACAGGGTGTAGAGACACGGGCCTTTAAACTCACAACTCAGGAGGCAGAGGCAGGCGGATTTTTTGTGAGTTCAAAACTAGCCTTGTCTACATAGCCAGTTCCAAGACAGTAGAACTACATCATAAAGTGACTTGGTCTCACAATAAATTCCTAATATCTACTCACAATGAAGCTAGTTTGGAAGGACGGGGAAGCGATAGAAAAAAAATGGCGTGACATCTTAACACAGTGAAGTGGAGCAAATGTTTGGATTGTGCTGCTTAAGTTAAATCACCAGGCATTCTTGCATCTAAAAATAAACTCTGCCAAGCATGCAGGCCTTGTGGGAGGTGGCACTGTGCTCAGGACTCCCTGGTGCATTCAGTTACGACACTGCGTGATTCTATCTGCTGTCTTACACTGGCATGAGAATAAGCCACAGGTTGTCAGGCATGTGGAGCATTTTGGAAAGGAATAGAGACTGCCAAATCCCAAGAACCTTGAACACGTCCTAGCCCAGAGTAATTTCTTTAAAAAATACATGTTTATGTAGTTTGTTTATGTAGTTATTTTGTGTGCGTGTGTGTGTGTGTGTGTGTGTGTGTGTGTGTGTGTGCACATGCCACAGTTCACGGGTGGAGGTCAGAAGACAACTTGCAGAATTGAGTCCTTCTACCATGTGGATCCCAGGGATCGAACTCAGGTCCTCAAATTTGATGTCAGACTCTTCGCCTGATGAACCATCTCACCAGCCCCTCAGAGTCATTTTGTTGTTGTGTTGTTGTTGTTGTTGTTGTTGTGTGCTTAGTAAATATGTTTCTGGGGGAAAAAGCTAGATGTCTACAATAAAACACTAATTTGTGCTGAAATTAAATTATACTATAAAAGAGTAATGGGGAAATTTTCAACTAGTTTCTTCATGTTTAAGATTCAGGTTGAAAATCTGTCTGGTAATTGTTGGTCCCGTGTTTTGTTGTCCAGTGCTTCAAACCCAGCTTGTTTCATCTCAGAGGTGAGCATCAGTGTCCTCAGGCCCTTAGCCCTCCCAGAACAGAAGGACTGATACCTGATAACCTCTGCGCTTTGCAGCATGTGGCTTTGTCCGTAGGGTTCATCACCCTGCATATGTGTGCAGGGAGATCCTGACTGACTTCCTGGTGTTAAGTCTAATCTAGTCCCAGAGAAGAGGAAATCCTTAGAAACGTTCCCCAAGAGACGCTTGACTGTTGGATGAATCTGAAAAGCCTACAGGTGATGATGCCACAGAAGAAATGAATCTTCTGTAGTCCTGTGGAGGAAGCTGATGTCAAAGGAGCCAGTAGCTAATGCAGATGTTGAGGCAAAGCTGGAGTCAAAACACATTCTTGAACTCTGAAGGCACCCACTCTCTTTTAAAATCTTAAAAATATTGAGTGTGCAGGTGTGGTAATGCATGCCTATAATCCCAGCACTGAGACAGGAGGATGATGAGTTTGAGGCCAGCCCAAAGTACACAGTAAGGTTATTTCTGAAATGGACAAATGTAGTGACATTGAAGCATAGCACACAAACAGACAGGTATCTAAGTTACATGTGTGCAGCATAAGGCATTTTCAGAAAGGGAACGTTTGCCCTGGTGTGACCCTATCATCTGTGTCTGCCTGAACACACACACTGCCACATTTTAATTCTTCAGTGTATTAAAATGATTTCTTTACATTTCTGTCCACTTACACAGATCATAAATTTATTTTGTGAATCTATGTAAACATTGCTCCCTATATTGCCAACATCTAAATTAATGTTTGACAAGTGTGTGTGTGTGTGTGTGTGTGTGTGTGTGTGTGAATGAATGATCAACACACACACACCCCTACCAGATAGCCTTCTAAAAAAAATCATTTCATGAGAAATAATATGACTATGACTAACAACAGGAATTCTACAACCAGATAATCTGCCTGTTTTGGTTTGGATATAAAAGGGACCATTATGTTAAAGAGTTGGTCCCCACCTAGGGGCACAATTGAAAGTGCTTGGATCATGAGAGCACTAACTTCATGGATGAACTAATTGATGAGTTCATAGCTGGATGGGTTATTATAGGCTGGGTCCTTGTACAATAAATAAATTACTTGGGACATATGTGACTATGAGTGGTAGTAAAAATCTCAGTGGTCCTGTCTCAGAGACAGCCAAGGATAAGGGATAAAAACCCACTGGCTATTTTAACAAGGAAGCTCTCTGTCCTCAGTTAACCTATCCACCACAGGCACCATGCCATCTCTCAGACATGGAAGAATTTAGAATTCCATCTGGGGCCAGTGCCTGAAGAACCATTCAATGAGGCTGGACTAGGATTTGCTAGTGAAGCTTTGGATTCCTCAAATGTAGACGAGGAATGTGTAGATAGAACCCTGGATGTGTCACACTGAGACTCGCTTGTCTCTAGTGGCCAGTTACAGAAAAACTTCAGTCTTGTATGACAAGAAAGGGCAGGTTTTATTTCATTTCATTTCTTAATTTTTTTTTAATTATAAAATTAGTTTGCTTTAAGCTACACATGAAATAACAGGACAGACATTCCTGTACATATCGCTCAGCTTCAACACGAGTGTTTCTTATGGCTGCCACTCATCTCCCTTTATGAGAACAGAAACAAAATAAAATATAAGATGAACAGCTAGAACCTCCCTCCCACCTTGTTCTCTCCCAAGACCCACACAGTACCCGGGAACCACAGGCATTACTCCTCCGCATGACTGAACATGTTTGTCCCCTGTAGCTGTTTCCGTAACCACACAAACCCTGTCTCGAGGAAAAAAAAAAAAAAATCACAGGAATAAAACCAACTAATTCTATTGTCTCTCCAAAGATGTCAGAACATTTCCTTTCCACTTTTTTTATTGGGTTAAGTAAGATACAACACACAATTTTCCCTTCCTGCCCATCTCAAAAGCGTAGGTCAGTGGCATCAAGAACATTTGCATAGAAGTGTAGCCATCTCCACTGTCCTCCCCAGAATGCCTTCCTCTCCACAAGTGGAGCCATGTGCCCATTAAACACTCGCTGACCTCGCTCCTTAACTCCTGGCAAGCAGTGTCTCTTCTGCCAACAGGAATCTGACCACTCTGGGAACCTCACAAATGTGAGGTCATACAGTATTTATCTCTTTACAGCTGGGTTATTTCACATAAGAAAATGTCCTGGGGCACATGTATGTTGCATATGTCACGTTCTCTTTTTTTTTTTTTTTTTAAGGATGAATAGCATTCCATACAATAACTTGTGTAACAAGTAATTACCTGCCCTAACAACCCACAGTAGCTAGTCCAACAATCCCTGGCCCATCCAACCTCGTTTCTCCCTCCCTGCCAGCCATTCCCCCATGCATGGAGGCTTCCGTAGATAGGGCACCCATTGCAAGGGATCTGTTAGAGCTGCTTTGCACAACAAATCAAGTCTTATTTCTAACCAGAAGGAAAATAGCAAGCTAACTGACATATCCGCCTAGACACCTTGCATGTAAGGCAAAGGGTAACACTGTTTAGAAAAGCAGACACACACACGCACACACACACACACACATAATGCCTCATTCAGCACCTTCATCCTTACCTGTGACCTTCAAGAATATCACACAGCTCAAAGACTTGCAGAAGATGGCATTTCCTATGTTCATAAGGACAGCCCCCATCCTTCTGCCAAACATATCCAACGTCCTCAGGAATGGTTCTGCTGCTCACTGAGGGAAGACATGGAAAAGAACTAACATCAACAAGAGGAGGGCATTTCTCAACCTGTGGGTCATGACCCCTTTGGGGGTCAAATGACTCTTTCAGAGGGGTCACCTAAGACTATCAGAAAACACAGACATTTACATGAAGATTCATAACAGTAGCAAAATTACCGCTATGACATAGCAACAAAAATAATTTTATGGTTGTGGGATTACCACAACATGAGGACTGTATAAAAGGGATACAGCATTAGGAAGGTTGAGAACTGCTGAAATAGAGAAAGACCTGCCGGGAAGAAGGAGAGACTGGAACAGCCCTAGTAATGAACCACCCTGTCAAAGTGCTAAACACACACCATGTCTTACACTCGATTCTCCACAGGGTGCAGTGTGGAGTATGAAGTGTCCCTTATCCAAGACACTTGGGGGTGGGGCTGCTTCTGGTTGATTTGGGGGATTTTTGTTTGTTTGTTTGTTTGTTTATTCATTTGTTTGCTTGTTTAAATATTTGCATATATAAAATAAGGTATCTTGAGAAAGGGATCCAAGCCAAACATGAAATCCCTGGGTTTCATGTCCATCTTATCCACACAGCCTGGGAGTTAGTTTATGCCATAATTTAAATCATTTTGCATGTGATGTAGAGCATCACAGATGAATATTTCCACTTGTATCACATTAACACAAAAGTTTGGGATCCGCAGCATCAGATCTCTGGATTAGGACGGCCTAACTTGGGATGATCCCTCTGCACTGTCAGCATCCCCACTTCTTACGTTTGGAAGGCTGAAGTCTGGGTCTTAGCAGACCACTTTCCATCCCCGTCCCTCCATCTCCAGGTGGAGTTGGTATCATGCAGAACACTTGGTTTTCTATGTGGATGAGTGCAGGGGTCAGGGACGCTGGACGGAAGGTGCCGAGGGAGCACGATGCTCTGATTCAGTGATGAACTGCATGAGCCAAAGCTTCTAAGTCTGAAGTTTAGAGCTGAGTGTGACTTCTGCTTGGGACAAAAAGGAGAAAGTGGGCAAGACCATCTCCAACCTAAAGGGTACTTCTCCCACCTCAGGCTTTCCGGGATGGTTCCAACCATCCATGTATCTAAACTGATTTGTTCTGCTCAGATTAGAACATACTGTGATTTCAGAGCTGGTGTATAGCTCAGTGGTAGATGGTTTGTCAAGTATGCTCAAGATGCTAGGTTCCACACCAGCATAGCAAAAATGAAAAAAATAAAAAAAACCTACAATTTCAAAGACAGATGAATTGTCTGTCTTCTTCCTCAAAAAGGGCAGTGACACAGATATTTGAAGGCATCCTCAATAAACTGAAGAGTGTATGGTGGTTAGAAAACTCCTTGTCTGTCCTGGGGGTTTAAGTTAAAGAAAGGAAGCCCTCCTGACAAACAGTAGACTGACATTGTCACTAATACAACAAAAGGTGTCCCGGGAACACCATATATGGCTGAATGTAGCTCCACACCAGGGCACCCATGTTACTACACTTCCTACCAGGGCCATGAGTCAATGTGGAAGGGCCTAGTATATTTCAGTCACTTGCTGAAGGACTTGCAGGCTGTGTTGGGGCCATCTTTCAAGATAGTAGCCATTTTCCTCCAAATATTAAGGTATATTGAAGATGGGTTTCAAAGCCTAAGGTCTAAGAAGTGTGGGTGGGTTGGGAACCACCAGGCAATGATGGTGCATTGCAGAACTACTGACAGTAAGTCCACTGCAGAGCTGAAAATGCAAGGTGCCCTTGATCTGAGAGGCTCCTGTCCGTCATTGTTAAAAGCACAGTCACTTCTCAGGCTGTTTTCATTTGGCCAAGCTGCAATTTCCAACATAGATATCAGCTGTTTAAAAAAAAACATTCAGCAAATTAACTAAATTAAACTTAACAGGTTTATTTGATGAAAGAATGACTCATGAATTGGGCAAGACTCCTAACCCACTGCTCCAGCCACATGAGAAGCAGACTTCTACAGATGACCCTGGAAGGCACATAGAGAAATCACTGGATCCACTCCAGTGAGTAAATTGGGCCTTTGGGGGCATGGGCTAGTGGGTTGACTGCAATAGGCTTAGTTGTTTGTGATTGGGTAAAACTTGCTATTTGCCTCTAAAACAGAACCAATCAAAACCTCCTAAATTCAATCCCAGATTACTACCAAGGAACCATAGCACACAGCAGCCTCAGGTCAGTGGCTTCCCGATTATTTAATTCAGCAGTCTCCCCAAGACCAGCCTTCATATGCTCCTGGAACATGTATGCTTCTTGATCTCTGCCACAACATTGGCCATTCCTCTGATTCATCCTCCAGTCCCCACCCTCTAAACATCCAAGTCTCCAAGAGCTCAGCCTTCAAATATGTCCCTTCAAAGGTTTCGCTCAGATTGCATGGCTGTCTGTCCTACTTGTGGTAGCTCCCAACTTTGCTGAAACCTTCCCTGATACATGCCGGACTGACAGACCCAACTGTGCTCTCTTAGACTGTGCTTGTCTTACACTTTGTGTGAGGACCTCCCTAACTCCAGCTATCACCCACCCCTCATCACGTCTCCATTACAGTGCAATGCCTTTTGCTGTCTCATAAGAATACAAAGCACACCTGCCCCAGGCTGCCTGCACATGCCCACTCTCAGAAGAATAAGCTGGAAACATGAGATGGACACACATGATAAACACGAATGGGACCCCAAAATGTGATGCTGAGCAGGAGTGTGGACTCTGTGGTTCTATTTAAATAAAGTCTAGAAAGGAAAAGACACACCACACACAATACAAACTATTGCACTCATTTAAAGATCGTTAAGTAGTTACAGCATGGAAGGAGACACAACAGAGAGATGTTTATCTGATGTTTGTTGATGAGGGTGCTGGTCACACGAATGTGATCAGTTTGTCATGGAGTCTTCGAGTCCTATGCATTCCTAATGTATACACTAAATGCCAATACGGAGGTGAGCTCTGTAATGTTCCCGGTTGTTCCTGGTTTCTAAGAGATGCAGTTTCTGCTGTTCTCATCCTCCACCCACCACCTACCCCATCCTTACTCCCACCCCAGCCTCACTTTCTGACAGTCTATTTTCTTTACATATAAATGTTGTGTGGCTGGGGAAAAAAAATGGTTCAACTCTTAAGATTCTTGCTGCTCTTATGAGGACCTAAGTTCGGTTCCCAGCACCCAGGTCAAATGACTCACAACCACCTATAACGGTAACCCCAGTTCTAAGGGATCTAACACCCTCCACAGGTACCCACAAAGGTGGTATATACTCACATAGACACCCCACATATATAAATAAATAATAAATACATACTAAGCAGGACACTGGACACAAGTGCTAGGGTTTGATATTTTTAGTCATAATGAGTTCCTTGTATATATAATTAAATTATTTAACATCTTGGATATTTAATTACAAAAGAGAACAATAGTTACCTCCTCGATTCTCAGAATCTATGCCAGGCTCAAGATAGGCAGGATCTTATTTGGAGCCCCCAACAGATCTACAAAATGAACCTATCATTCCCATTTTAGAGACAAGAAACATATACCTCACAAAGCAAGAAGCATACTCTAAACCAGTGGTTCTCAACCTGTGGGTTGTAACCCCTCTGAGTCAAAGGACTCTTTCACAGGGGTGGCCTAAGACCATCAGAAACACAGATATTTACATAATGATTCCTAACAGTAGCAAAATTACAGTTATAAAGTAGCAGTGAAATAATTTTATGGTTGGGGTCACCACTATATGAAGAACTGTATAAATGGTCACAGCATGGAAGGTTGAGAACCATTACTCTAAGAAGTTCTCTTCTGTGCCACAGCTGGTTTTTTGTACCAGGGTCCATTCCATGGACCAGTTTTCCTTTGCTTCTCATCCGCATCCCCATTCAGGAAAGGAAAGCCAGATGACTTGATGTCCAGCTAGGTCTGAATCACCTACAGGGACCCCACACAGGAAAGAAAGGCACAGGCATTTGTGCTAACAATCCCAGGAGTTCCTGGGATTGACTCCCGGCCCAAACTGTAGAGGAAGCTCTAACAGTCCCACCAGCCAGCAGAGCTTTAAAAGTCCTGGCAAGAACCCTGAAATCAGACCCGGCCAGCATGTGTCCCTGAATATCAGAATAGACACTATATTTACCCTGAGAAGCCCTTTAGTACAACTGAGAGCTATAAATAACCATTAGAGCCCAAGCAAGTGGCCTTAACACATGGATTTCCTTCCAAAAATGCAGACCCATTTTAATTAAATTTGTAATTAGCCTTAGGGGAGGGCAGGCCCCCTGGACTCCTTCAGTGTGGAGACACGGTGAGTAATTTCTATTTGTTGAGCATTTGGGGAATTGCATACTCCTTACTGCTCAGTTGGGAAGGACCTCCCGGGAATCTGCAGAACCCAGCTCCCTGGAGAAAAGGTTCTGGGCTTGGATGTAATGAATGCTGTGGGCCTGAATCTCCCCTTCCCCGGGGGCTGCAATCAGGGACTCTGCAAAGCCAATCCTTTGTCATCCTGCTATCCTGCAGAGCAAGATGGGGATCATGGCTGTCCTGATGCTACCCCTGCTGCTGCTGGGGATCAGCGGCCTCCTCTTCATTTACCAGGAGGCATCCAGGCTGTGGTCAAAGTCTGCCGTGCAGAACAAAGTGGTGGTCATCACGGATGCCATCTCAGGACTGGGAAAGGGTAAGCTGGCTTCCCCTGGACCTGTGCCCATCTCTGCCCTCAAGGGACCTGTGGAGGCAGGATGGTGTGGGGCACATCTGTTGTAGAGAGGAGTCAGCTTTTGTTTAGGAGTCTGAAGCTTTCTTGCCTGGTAAATGACAGGGTTAGAATGGCAGGGGTTGCCAACTCACAGCTTAATGTTAGAAAATATTGGGTTTGACTGCTTCAGGCGTTTCCAGAAATCTTGAAATGCCAAGTTCTTAGTTGATGCTGCACACTGGATATGAGGCCAAAGTAGGCCACAAGATTCCAGTTCTGGTTCCAGCATTTAACTAGCAGGTGTCTTCAGCTATAGGAGTTGAATGTCCCAGGTATAGATCGAGGATGACGGCGCTTCCACTTTGGACTGTAGCTGTGAGCAACAAATAAATTTGCACATGGGTGGGAGTCGGGACAGCAATAGCCACCATTCACGTGTTGTTAGAGACGGTCAGGTTGAACACATTTTTTTTTTTTCAGAATTCACCCAGCTCATCTCCATGTGTCACCCTCTCCACCACACACAGCCTCTGCTTCCCACCATCTCACCTCCTGGTCTTGAAGCAATTTCACTCACAGTCTTAGACAGTCTTCTGGGCCCTTCCTGTTGGATTTGTGACTGGACTGCCCTTTGGGTTTAGTTAGTCTTAACTATGGCAGTGTAGCCCTACTATATAAATTCATGACATTTTCTATTCTATTTTTTGTTATTTAATCCAGCATAGACCCCACACAGCTAGCCAACCACTAGTCACTCAATTGACACCCAGGTATCAATAGGTCCACACACCTTCTAGAGTCTTGGGGTGGGGCACTTCCTCCCGTGGTGTGGTCATTGGGAGAACTTCTGTGTCCTGTCTCTGAAGTTTCTCCCAGAAACTGCTGCTTCTTCTCTTGGAAATCATCAGAGGAAGCATGTCTCCCTGCTGATGGGAGGGATGAGGTCTCAATGAGTGTTTGTCTTGGGTCAGCCTTGCAGGTGAAGACATTAAGCATGGTAGGTGTGTCCTTTGGAGTTATTTCCTAAGAGGCTATCCTGACTTGTTAGGGTTGACTTTCAAAAGATGAATAGATGCACGAACCCAAAACTCAGTCTTTCCCAAAGCCAGCCAGGACACTCTAGTTTGCCCATCAGACCAGTCACAAGACCACAGTGTTGTTAGAAAAGACATGAGAGCAGCCCACCTGAAGTTGTTCACTCACAGGATGGACTTTCTACAAATAGAATGTTTGTCTAGATGCAGCCAGGTCCCTGGAGCCTTTCCCTGCCACATTATCTGTTCCGTCCTTTCAGGTGCCCCCAGAGACTGCCTTCCTTGCAACCTAAGGTTGGTTCCTTCACCCTGGTACCCCACATCCACCTCAATGCTTCTCCTCTACTAGTCACTCAAAATTTTTCTTTAATTTTGTTTTGAACCTGTAATGTCCCTCACAGACTCATGCTTTGAGTGCTATTTTGGAAGTTGTGGGGCCTTTAGGTCTATGTCACGGTGATTCTCAACTTGTAGGTTATACCACACACACACACACACAAACCACTGGAAAACACAGATAGTTTCATCATGATTCATAACAGGGAAATTACAGCTTTGAAGTAACAACAAAAATATTTTGTGGTTGGAGTAGTCACCACAACATAGAACTGTATTAAAGGGTCTTGGATTAAGAAGTTTGAGAATCACTGATCTTGGAGGAAGGGCCTAACTGGTAGAAGGTCATGAGGTACAAGCGTGTGGAAGTTGTATCTTCTAGACTCCCTTCCCCCACACTTGACTCCAACTCCCCCATAGCTTCTTGTCTCCTCCCACTTCCATCACCACAGACCCAGCTGTTGCCCTGTGCCTTCCTGGCCAGAATGGATCCTCCCAAAGCTGGGCCTAAATAAGCCTATATTCCCATAAATTGCTCCTGACAGGATTTGTTCACAATGATAAATTTACCAGTATATTTAATGACCAGTGACTAGAAGCCATTTAATCAGGGAAGGCACCCAGATTAGTATGTTTGTGAATATTGGTTTAATTGATTTCCGCTATGGTTCCAATTTGGTCAGAGAAGGAACTCTGCACTATTCAGTTCATTTGAGTTTGTTCAAGGTTTGCTCTGTGCTCTGGCTGTGGCCTGTTATGCAGTGTGTCCCCAGGGGGGCTGGGAAAGAATGTGCACACTGCTGTGGTTGGGTAGATGTCCTGCAAATGTTAGCTGCACCTTGCCATTGAAGATGCTATTCAGATCCTCTGTCCTTGTAATGTACTGTTACTACGTGGAGCCACGGTTCTCCCTTTGGTAAGAGCCGTGTATTGATTTCCAAAGTCTCATTTATTACTTTTTTTTTTAAAGATCATTGGGTCATAGTCACACGTAAGTCAGGACCCCAGGAAATGCACCACAGGTGTTTGCAGAAGAGTGTATCCCAAACTGCCAAGGTTCTGATCACTGTTCTCTTTTACTGCAATTCACTGACAGCGTGTACCTCCCACTCTCCCCAACCCTGCAGAAATGCAAAGCAGAAAGGAAATAAAGTCCAAGTATTTAGAAGTAACATGAGAAGCTGGGCGTGTGTAACTTTAAATAAATGCCTGCTTTTGGTGTGGTGCTGATGACAGCAATCCCAGGCACCAGCTGCTCCACTTCAGATTTAAGGCAAGAAAAAAGGGGCCCAGAGTGGCTTCCACGTGGCCCATATTGAGCCCAGGTACCCTCGAGCCAGGATGGATCCTATGTGTAGAACCACTAAGGTGGTGGTTCTCAACCTGTGAATCGAGACCTCTTGGCTCAAACGACCCTTTCACAGAGGTCACTTAAGACCACCAGAAAACACAGGTATTTACATTATGATTCAAACAGTAGCCAAATTACAGTTAGGAAGTAGCAGTGAAAATAATTTTATGGTTGGGGTGGGAGATCACCACAGCATGAGGAATACTGTGTTCAAGGGTCTCAACATTAGGAAGGTTGAGAATGACTGCACATTCCAAGTCCAGACATCTAGCCTTCGCCCCAAACCATCACCAGTCAATCAAGTCAAATGCTGTGTTACCTTGTAACCACTGGGTCTGCAGCAAAAGTAACCATCAAAATACCTAACACTGGGCTTGACCTTCAGGGAGAGCCGCCAGAATGCTATCCCTGCCTGTGATCCCACAGCTCCTAAGACTCTTAAACCCTGCTGAAACAGGAGCCTGTACATCAACATCTCGAAGACCCCACAGCAGCTTTTCTCACAACCGATCTCTGGAATCAGAAATCACTTCACACTCCTTGATATCTTAGAACTGAGGAAATACGTAAGGACATGCCCAAGTTGTGTTTATTAGTTGAGAAAGGAACGCCAGGGCTGAAATGCTTGACGGAGGAAAATGCTGAGCTGATAACAAAACTAAAGCTGGATGTGGTCACCAGAAACTCTACTGGGAGAAGGCAGGACCTCAAGGTCACTGTCGCTACATATGTTTGAGACCAGCCTGGGCTACCCGAGCTATCATGTCAAATAAATAAATAAATAAATGGATCGGAGTGTGGAGACACTGCCACAAAATGTCCAGCCGATAGAAACAACAGCTTCAAAGGATTTGGTTTATTGAGAGAGACAAGGAGAACAACACCAAGTTCACATCATCACCAAGGAGGAAGCAGACACAAGGAATGAAGGTATTTTACTGGCTTCTTTACTCCAAGCCTCCATTCATGGTGGCTGTTGCCCTCAGCTATCCCTCTCACGAACACTCATAGAAATACACCTAGAATGTGCCTCGGTATCCTAGATGATTCCAAATCTAGTCAAACTGACAAGAAGATTAACCATCGACCCCATGATCTCAGCACTCAGGAGACTGAAGCAGGAGAATCAGTTGGGGGTCAGCCTAGGCTAAGCAGCAAGACTCAGACTCAAAACTGACAGAAACAAAAGAGAATAAAAATAAGGAATTTCAAAGTGGGCCTGTTGGTATAGATCTGTAAGCCTGGCTACTCAGGAGGCTGATGTAGGAGGATTGTAAGTTCAAGACCAACCTGGACAACTTAGTGAGACCCTGCAGATATGTCCCTCTATTCGGGAGTGGATGAGCCAATAAGGGTCAGTGAGGCCCAGACTGTTCCTCTCTCAGCAGTGGGGATTGACCAAATGCAGCCTCGTGTGGAGAACGACATCCCCAGACCTGGACATCAGACTTTCTTGAGTCATAACTTCATTCCTCCCACCCCAGAGCAGAGATGGGAATGTGGGAAACTCTTCAAACTCTTTGAACCCCATTGCACTGGTGTGAGAAATGTAGCCATCACAGCTGCCTCATCTGCTCCAGCCACACACAACCACAGCTGGGCCTTCTCCCTCCAAACCAAGTGACAAAAAATCCATAATTGTCAAGACCGTAATTATGAAAAATGAATGAATTTTTAAGTAATAAAACACAGAACACACATAGAACTGCTTAACTGGGAAGCATCCTGTGCGGATGTTTGGGTTTGTTTCCTCCCTGCTCCTTGGTGGGGCTGAACCACTCAGTCAGTACTGTGGGAGGGACCAAGAGTGCTGTGGAGGAGTCCAATCCCGTTCAAATCAGCCCAGAGGGGAAACTCTGGAAGGAAAGAAAAGATACCAGGCTGCCTTCAGACTTTCTGATTATAGACATTATACACAATCCTTCCGATTGCAGCAAGCCCCCAGTAGACCTGATTCACAACCAATGTGCCTGTTTTCCTTGTTTTCTTTCCCCACCCCTATCTCTATCATGTCTGACCTTTCTAGGGAAAGAGAAGCAGAAAGAAGGACATAGAGAAGAACAAGAGACATGCTTACCTGAGGGACACATTATAAGATGACTCTAAGCTACATGGGCAGGGCACATGGTTGGCGGTATAACTCAGTGAGAACGTATTTGTTTGGCACATAGGTCTCTGGTTTCAACTCCAGCACTGGGGCAAGGTAGGCACCTAGGTGTTTTCTTTCTGTTATGGCACCTTTATGTCCCTCAGAGGCTTCCGTTAAAGCCTCCAGCTGCACCTCTGGGAAGTGGGGCATGTAGACTTCTCCCATGGCATTACTTCCCTTGAGCCCTGGTTTGGGGGTAGGCAAACGCCTTAGAGACACTTCTGGTCTGTGTTCCCATGTGCAGTGAACTCTTAGCAAGCCACTCAAAGGCCCTGTAGCTGCCTTTTCTCCTGGAATGATGGGAGGAAGCATATCCCAACCCTGGCCCATGAGCAAAAGCTTATAACTGTCCTCTCCTGAGAAACCCGCCTCCCAAGCCTCCCTCCTCCTTCCCCCTCCTCCTTCTTCTCTCCATCCTCTTTTTTAATCCATTGTGTCTTATTTTAGGACAAAAGTAATGACTTCATAAAGCAGTTATTTCCTTTGGAAGCATGTATCTTGGACTAACAACTAACTCTGAAATTTCATATCTATTTTATCTTAGTGCCTCTGAAATTAACAACTTAATGCCCTAGTAACAGTGTATACACACAGTACTACCCTACTTTAAACACAAATATGCACATTCAAATTGTAGCTTTGATTTGGCACGCTTTTCAAACAAGATTTATTTATGTGTATTCATGGGGGAGGGGTGTGCCTGCACATAAGTACAGATATCCAAGGAGTGCCAGAACAGGGTTCAGATCCCCTGAAGCTGGAGGTTCAGGTACATAGAAGCCACCTCCCAAATGGGTGCTGGGAACTGAAGCTCAAGTCTGCTGTAAGAGCAGTAAGTACCCTTAACCACTGAGCCCTCTCTCCAGCCCCTGATAAACGTTTCTAAAAACTCTTATGTCTTAAACGTTTTTAATAGAATTTCACACCAACAGATTCATTTTTGTGAGATCAGATTTTTATTGGATATTTTATTTATTTACATTTCAAATGTTATCCCCTTTCCTGGTTTCCCCTCCACAAACCCTCTATCCCTCCCCCCTTCCCCTGCTTCTGTGGGGGTGCTCCCCCACCTACCCACGCACTCCCTCCTCACCGCCCTAGCATTCCTCTATACTAGGCATCGAGCCTTCAGAAGACCAAGGGCCTCTCCTCCCATTGATGCTAGATAAGGCCGTCCTCTGCTATGTATGTAGCTGGAGCCATGAGTCCCTCCATGTGTACCCTTTGGTTGGTGATTTAGTCCCTGGGAGTTCTGGGTGGGGGAGTGTTTTAACAGCTGGAAAATAGTTGGTTTTGATGTACTCTGACTTAATCACCCTCCTATTATATGGGACCTTTGCAATTATTTCCAGGGTTTTACTGTTGGCCGGGGTACTGGGATAAGCAATCCTACAGCTGTGTCTGTGCAGAAATTCTTAATGATTGCTTTAGGAGAAATATCTGTAAATGAAATTCCTAAATCAAAGCCTTTCTAAGGCTACAGCGATTCATGAAGATACTAGAGGGAATGTGTGCCAAACCCACTGCTCACACCTCCTAAGACTAAGACCAGTTTTGTCCTTTGTCATCTGATGGATCAAAATTAATGTGTGGCTTAAATTGCATCTGTTTATCATATCATGGGTATTGAGTCTTAATCCTCTGCATTGTTTTCCAGTTAGTTTTTCTTATTTGTAAAAGTCCTTTGGATATCAAATAAATTAGCTCTTTGCTGACATAAATTATTAAGTACTTTTGTAATTTGTTTGTTCTTTGGGGCATGGTCTGAAGATCTTCCCCAGTAAGAGAATAGATTCATCTCTGTAGCTCTTTTGTGATTCTCTTTTTACATTTAACTATTTAGTATATTATAAAATGATGCAACTAGCTCTTTCCCTCCCAAGTAGGCATTCAAATACAATTTTTTAAATGTTTGTTTTATTTTTTTTTTTTAGATTTATTTATTTATTATATATATAGCAATCTCCTACATGAAGACCAGAAGAGGGCACCAGATCTCATTAAAGATGGTTATGAGCCACCATGTGGTTTCTGGGAAATTGAACTCAGGACCTCTGAAAGAGTAGCCAGTGTTCTTAACCTCTGGACCATCTCTCCAGCCCTCAAATACTATTTTTTTTTATTGGAAATTTTATTTACATTTCAGTTGTTCTCCCCTTACCCCCTTTCCCCCCTCCCTCCCAGGAACTCCCTATCTCATCCCCCTCCTCCTGCTTCTATAAGGGTGTACCCCCACCTACCCCCCCAGCACCTCACCTCCCCACCCTCAAATTCCCACACACACGAAGTCCAGCCTTCATGGGACCAAGGATCTCTTCTCCCACCTATAACACCCTTGCATATATAGCTGGAGCCATGGGTCCCTCCCTAAGCGCTC
Source organism: Mastomys natalensis (assembly GCA_021653895.1). Classification (NCBI taxonomy): domain Eukaryota; kingdom Metazoa; phylum Chordata; class Mammalia; order Rodentia; family Muridae; genus Mastomys; species Mastomys natalensis. The sequence goes on along the minus strand of JAJTUV010001716.1, from coordinate 91,833 downwards.
CCAGGCTGGTGGTTTAGACCCTGGGGGCTCTGGTTGGTTGGTATTGTTGTTCTCCTCATGGGGTCACAAATCCTTTCAACTCCTTCAATCTTCACTCTAACTATTGGGAACCCCATGATCAGTTTAATGGTTAGCTGTGAGCATCTGCCTCTGAATATGTCAGACTCTTGCAGACCTCTAAGGAGACTGCTATATCAGGCTCCTGTCAGCATGTACTTCCTGACATCCACATCAACGTCTACCTTTGGTGACTGCACATGGGATGGATACCCAGGTGGACTGGTCTGCAGATGGCCCCTCCTTCAGTTTCTGTCCTGCACTTTGTCTCCATATTTGCTCCCTTGAGTATTTTTACTCCTTCTAAGAAGGACTGAAGCCCCCCCCCACAACTTGGTCTCATTCTTCATGAGCTTTATGTGGTCTGTGAGTTGAATCTTGGTTATTTCAAGCTTCTGGACTAAAATCCAATAATCAGTGAGTGAATATCATGTATGTTCTTTTGTGATTGGGTTACTTCAATCAGGATGATATTTTCTCGTTCCATCCATTTACATAAGAATTTATCGAATTCATTATTTTTAATAGCTGAGTAATATTCCATTGTGTAAATGTACCACATTTTTTGTATCCATTCCTCTATTGAAGGGCATCTGGGTTCTTTCCAGCTTCTGGCTATTATAAATAAAGCTGCTATGAACATAGTGGAGCATATATCCTTGTTATATGTTAAACATCTTCTGGGTATATGCCCAGGAGTGGTATAGCTGGATCCTCAGGTAGTGAATGTCCAATTTTCTGAGGAACTGCCAGACTGTTTGCCAGAGTGGTTGTACCATCTTGCAATCCCACCAACAATGGAGGAGTGTTCCTCTTTCTCCACATCCTTGCCAGCATCTACTATCACCTGAGTTTTTGATCTTAGCCATTCTGATTGGTGTAAGGTGGAATCTCAGGGTTGTTTTGATTTGCATTTCCCTGATGACTAAGGATGCTGAACATTTCTTTAGGGCTTCTGGCCATTCGCATTTCCTCAGTTGAGAATTCTTTGTTTAGCTCTGTACCCCATTTTTAATAGGGTTATTTGGTTGTCTAGAGTCTAATTTCTTGAGTTCTTTGTATATATTGGATATTAGTCCTCTATCGGATGTGGGATTGGTAAGATCTTTTCCCAATCTGTTGGTTGCCTTTTGTCCTATTGACAGTGTCCTTTGCCTTACAGAAACTTTGCAATTTTATGAAGTCCCATTTGTCAATTCTTGATCCATCATGATCAAGTGGGCTTTATCTAGGAATGTGGGATGGTTCAATATTTGGAAATCCATCAATTTAATCCACTATATAAACAAACTCAAAGAAAAAAATCACATGATCATCTCACTAGATGCTGAGAAAGAATTTGACAAAATTCAACATCCTTCATGTTAAAAGTCTTGGAAAGATCAGAATCAAGGCCCATACAATAAGTAAAAGCAATATACAGCAAACCAGTAGCCAATATCAACTAAATGGAGAAAACTTGAAGCAATCCCACTAAGATCAGGGACTAGACAAGGCTGCCCACTCTCTCCCTACCTATTCAATAGCACTGAAGTCCTAGCCAGAGCAATTAGACAACAAAAGAAGTCAAAGGAATACAAATAGGAAAGGAAGAAGGCAAAATATCACTATTTGCATATGATATGACAGTATACTTAAGTGACCCCAGAACTTCCACCAGAGAACTCCTAAACTGATAAACAACTTCAGCAAAATGGCGGGTTATAAAATCAACTCAAACAAATCAGTAGCCTTCCTCTACTGAAAGAAAACAGGCTGAAAAAGAAATTAGGGAAATGACACCCTTCACAATAGTACAAATAATATAAAATATCTCAGATGAATCTAACCAAGCAAGTGAAAGATCTGTATGACAAGAACTTCAATCTCTGAAGAAAGAATTGAAGAAGATCTCAGAAATGGAAAGATCTCCCATGCTCATGGATCGCAGGATTAATATAGTAAAATGGCCATCTTGCCAAAAGCAATCTCAGATTCAATGCAATCCCCATTAAATACCAACTCAATTCTTTACAGAGTTAGAAAGAGAAATTCTCAAATTTATTTGGAATAACAAAAAACCCAGGATAGCGAAAACTATTCTCAACAATAAAAGAACTTCTGGAGGAATCGCCATCCCTGCCCTCAAGCTGTACTACAGAGCAATAGTGATAAAAAACGGCCTGGTATTGGTACAGAGACAGACAGAAGATCAGTGGAATAGAGTTGAAGACCCAAAATGAACCCACACACCTATGGTCATTTGATCTTTGACAAAGGAGCTAAAACCATCCAGTGGAACAAGGACAGAATTTTCAACAAATGGTGCTGGTTCAACTGGAGGACAACATGCAGAAGAATGCAAATCAATCCATTCTTATCTCCTTGTACAAAGCTCAAGTCCAAGTGGATAAAGGACCTCCACATAAAACCAGACACACTGAAACTAATAGAAGAAAAGGTGGGGAAGAGCCTCGAATACCTAGGCACAGGAGAAAAGTCCTGAACAGAACACCAATGGCTTATGCTCTAAGATCAAATACTATTTTTTAAAGATTCATTTTATTTTAATTATGTGTATGTGGGAGGGAGTATGTGTAAGTGAGTGCAGTGCCTGTGGAGGCCAGCAGAGGGCATATGATCCTCTGGAGCTAACTTAAAGTGGTTGTGAACTGGCTGACACAATATTGAGAACTCAGGTCCTCTGAAAGAGCAGTGCTTTCTTTTAACTGAGCCATCTCACCAGCCAAGCCCCGCTCTCAAATATTTTTTTAATAATATATTGTTGTCTCACCTATTTAATAAATATGTTTGTCACGCAGGTACTGAATTCTCATCATTTTAATTGCTATTCTTACTTATGCTAGAACTATTAACATTTTGCTTTAGCTTTGGCAGCTTTATATTTTATTTTAGTAACTATCATTTTTCAAGATAGTTGTCTTTAGTTAGGGTTTCCATTGTTATGAAGAGACACCATGACCAAGGTAACTCTTATAAAGGCAAACATTTAATTGAGGCTGGCTTACGTTTCAGGGTTCAGTCCATTATCATTATGGCAGGAAGCATGGCAGCATGCAGGCCAACATGATACTAAGAAGGAGCTGAGAGTTCTGCATCTTGATTCGAAGGCAACCAGGAGAGACTGGCTTACAGGGAGCCAGGAAGGAGGGTCTCAAAACCCACCCTCACAGTGACACACTTCCTCCAAATAGGCCACACCTCCTAATAGTGCCACTTCAGATCACCACAGTAGTCTTCGTTTTTTCTTCACATTTCTGATTAAAGTGTGCAAGTCATTCCATATAAACTTTAGAATCATTCTGTCACTTTCTAAGACCTACTGGGGTCTTGGTTTCCTGCATCAAATTGACATGGAGAATAATTGATATCTTTTAAATTTTTGTCACTCATAATCATCCCAGATGTCTCCTTTCTTTTCTATTTTTATCCTTAATTTCTAATGCTGTGTATATTGGGAGGTGTACATGTGAGAATGGGTGTCCAGGCAGTATAGAAGAGGGTATCAGATCCCCTGTGGCTGGAATTTCAGGTGGCTGGGAGCCACATGACATGGGTGATGGGAGTCACACTTGGGTTGAACACAGGTCCATTGCAAGAGCAGTTATGTGCCCTTGACCTATTGAGCTATATCTTCATCCCCAACTCCTTTCTTAATAAGATACCTAAACTGAAGAAACCATCTTTCCCTGAAGACCTAACAACTCAAGGTGACATTGGTAGGCTCTTGGTTCAGGTCTCCCTCAGTGAGGAGCTACCTCTTCCTCCTTCCCACGCCCTCAGTTACTCTCAGCACACCTGTCTTAGTTTATTTTTTGCAGTGCCGGGATCACCCTCTGGTCTTCCCATGTATTAACTAGGCAAGTGCTCTGCCATTGAGCCACACTCCTGGCCAGTACACCTGGTTTTGTTCCCATTGGGATCCAAGGACAGTGCAATCTCCCTTTCTTCCCCATCAACCCTTTCACCTCATGTCTGCTCATCTTTGCATCATCGGCACCTCCGTCTCTCCAGTACCACAAACTCCTGTCCATGTCGCCCATGTAGAAAACCCCAGTATCTGTCCTATCCAGCTGACCTCCTCATCTCTGCTTGCATCAATTGCTAAGTCTACAGGAGCAAATCCCACAAGATCACTGAGAGCTGTTGTGATTAAGATATAAGACCTCAATAAAAGTTAATAAAATGATTCCTAGTGGTATTCTGCTATACTCATAGACCAGTGCCTAGCCCAGTTGTCAGCAGAGGGGTGTCATCCAGCAACTGATGGGAGAAGATGCAGAGACACCACAGCCAAAGGCTAGGCAGCTCCAGGGAGCTCTGCAAAAGAAGGGGAGAAAGGATTGTAGGAGCCAGAGGGGTCAAGGACACCATGAGGACATGGCCCATAGAGTCAACCTAGCAGGGCACATGAGGGCTCACAGAGACTGAAGCAGTAAACAGTCCTTGTATGGGTCTAAACTGGGTCTTCTGCGTATACTTTATGGTTGTATAATTTGATGGTGTAGTGGGACTCTGAACAGTAGGAGTGGAGGGTGTCTCTGACTTGTTTGCCAACACGTGAGACCCTTTTCCTCCTACTGGGTTGCCTCATTCTCTCTCTCTCTCTCTCTCTCTCTCTCTCTCTCTCTTTGTAATTGGAGGAGTGGATCTGGGAAAGAGAGGAGGTAGGAGGAGAGACTGAGAGAAGTAGAGGGAGGGGAAACTGTTGTCAGAGTGTAATGTATAAGAGAATAATTTAAAAAAAAAAACCCACAGCCTCTGGTGAACACCCAGTTTACTGGGCTGTCCTTAAGTGTCTGCAGTTAACTGAGGTCCACAACTTCCTGGTACAAAACAGGACAAACTAGATGCTATGCTGGAGTGAGTGCTCTCAGAGCCTCTGTCAGAACTAGTGCTTGGTGCACTCCTCTATGTTCATCCATCTCTCTGGTACTGTGAATGTTGGCTGCTAAGTCTCCAGGACTTATCCTGTACCAGCGGGTGCCACCTTGTGGAGGAGTGCTGCCACCTAGGCACTTCCCGGAGAGGACGATGCTGACGGACAAAAGTGTGCAAAGGCTGGTCCTGCCACACAGGCGAGACAGCTATACCTGGTTTAAACTCCATACCAGCTGCTGCTTTAGAAGACCCAGCCTAGGAGAGACCCTCCCCCGGATGACCATAGTAAAGATTAGCTGAGCAAATACATAGATGTCTCTGTCAATCATCTCTAGAACAAATACACTATCTGAACACAGGAGCTTTTACTGCTTTAGAGCATGAAGACATTGTCACATGTGAATGTCAGGTATCTATCAGGTATTGTCCTAGAGACAGCTCAGGAGGTAAAGTGCTTGCCACCAAGTCTGGTACGTAAATTCAATCCCTGAGATCCATGTGGTGGAAGGACTCCCTCAGGTTGTCCTCCAACCTCCACACATGTACCTAGGCATGCACATGACAATACATACAAACTTGCATACAAAATAAATAAATAAATAAATGTTTAACAAATAATTAAAGAAAGCCCTATATCAAATGAATCAGGAATTAGTTCAGAGTGGAGCATAAAACATCACCCCTTTTTTTCCTTTTTGTTTAATTTTTTACTGTAATTTAATTACGTTTCCCGCTCCCCACGCTCCAAACCCTCCCATATTCCCCTCCTACTCTCTTTCAAATTCATGACCTCTTCTTTCATTAATTGTTATTGCAAGCATATGTGCATTTTGTATATCCATGTATATAGATATAACCATTTGAGTCTATGTAATGTTACTGGTATGTTTGTTTTTAGGGATGACCATTTGGCACTGGGCAACCTATGAGCATGTTCTTCCCTGGGAAAGCGACCTCTCCGGCTCCTAGCTTGACTTAGTTGCCTGAAGTTATTTGTGTAGAGGAATCTTGTAAGCAAAGACCCTTAACTCGGGTCTCTATCCACCGAGGAAATATGGAGGGCTGGGTGGTATTTCATCTGAACTAACATGGTAGCTCTTACCAATATCTATAGATTGAAATGTCCCTAAGGCTGTGGTCTCAAAGGCTAGCGACAGAGTCATCTTTCCATCCCGTAAAAAATTTTCATCATCAGAAATATCCAGCAAAGCAGGAACTTGTTGCTCCCTGATGTGAGCTTCCCTCCACAGAAGCAACCAAGGTAAGGCTAGAAACACAGCACAACAAGCAAACCATCTTAGCCTAGGGTACAGCTTAATGCCTCAGCACCCCTAAAAGGTCTATCCTGAGGAGTGGATCAAATGAAATGACTCTTCCAGGAGGAGGACCTCATGGTGATGGATGAGACATCAGAACTTTTAGATATCAGGAGTCCCTGAGATAGGAACTCCCTTCTACTGCTCCGTTCACAAAGTATACGCTGCCTCCCTTCTCTCTTCTCCGCAGAGTGTGCTCGGGTGTTCCATACAGGGGGAGCAAGGCTGGTGCTGTGTGGAAAGAACTGGGAGGGTCTGGAGAGCCTCTACGCTGCCTTGACCAGTGTGGCTGACCCCAGCAAGGTAAGACTCTCTCCAGACATCCTGAGGAACCTCTGGATACCCTGAGCCTCATCATTGTTAGGGGCAGTTCCAGGGCATTGTGACAGTAACTTTGGAGAAATCAGAGGTGATGGCACCAACCCTGACAGAGACCTGTTTGCCCAACAAAAGGCTTGTTTTGATCACTTGTCAGGGCTAAAATTGGGCACTGATTTCCCAAGACTGTGTTAGTCTGATTCATAAAAAACACAGATAGTGGTGTCCCCGCAGTGGGCTGTGACTATAAGTACAGCTGACATGAAGACAACAGACAACACAAAGCATGGTTTCATAGAAGAAATCAAGGAAGCCCCCTCCTAAGCCATTCAGGTTAGAGGTGTTGCCTTCACTGCTCTCCGGGATTTAAATAGGAAAAAAAAATTCCCTTACCCCTGAGATTGAAGTTGGTATTTGCAAACAGCTCAGAGGACTTCAGAGCCAACCCTGGCATGTGAGGAGACGGAGCAACTAGAACAACACAGAGTACTACATGGAGCCATCCTTGGGATGTTATTAGGTTTGGGTAAAAACCAAGTTGTGGGAAATACTGGCTTCTAGTCCAGTTTGTCTTAGTTTCTTTACTGCAGGACTTTTCGGAGCCATTGAAATGCTAGTGTGTATTTCCCCCAAAGAACTTAGAGATCGGTGACTATTTCCCAATATTGACCCACAATGGGAACCTTCTCTTCAAGAGTGTGTATCAGAACTAGCATCTGCCAAAAAGTTGCCTTTACTCCATGGTACTACCAAGCCTGCCCCATCCTTACTTCTAAACCAGTAACATCTTGAGGACAGCAAGTGTCCAGAGATGAGTCTAACTCCTAGCACATAATAGATGCTTCAAAAGTGCTGTATGGATTATATGATTTTGATCCAAAACAAGGAGTATGTGCCAACAGCTACGCTGAATTTTCTTGTATCTTATAAAACAAATTGGGAAGAATTTCCAAAAGAAACCAGTAGTATTCAAAGTTATGATACTAGTACTGGAATCAGTTCATAGCCTCCAAAGAGTAACCTAGTTGTCAAGAATGGTTTTACCAGCTGAAGAGTCCTGGCTAAAAGTTCAAACAACTGTATATTCACACTTAATTGTTGTCCTGGTCTCTAAAACTAGATTCTCCAGCAATCTTCATCTCAGAATTGTTTTACATATTCCCCAATGTCCTGGTTTGTTTTTCTACTTATTCTATGACTTTGAAATCTCAGCAGGGTATCTGTTTGATTGAGGGCCCCCAACATCTCCAAGGAGGTGATCACAAACTTGTCTTCACTCTCTCCTTGCTCCAGCAGACATTCACCCCCAAGCTGGTCCTCCTAGATCTCTCAGACATTAGCTGTGTTCAAGATGTGGCCAAAGAGGTCCTGGACTGCTATGGCTGTGTAGACATCCTCATCAACAACGCCAGTGTGAAAGTGAAGGGGCCTGCCCATAAGATTTCTCTGGAGCTTGACAAAAAGATCATGGATGCCAACTACTTCGGACCCATCACTTTCACCAAAGGTCCTGTGAGTCTCATTTTTCCTCAGGGTCTGTGGACCACCAGATTCTATGGGAAGACCTGTAGTGCCACCAGGTGGCCATCTGGACAGACCCAAGAAAGCTCTTAATTTAAGCACTGAAAGCTTTCAGGCCCCCCGCTGTAAATGTTGGTCACAAAGGGAAGTGTCTTACTGATTGATATATTCTCACTTCACTATGAAACTCTGCTCCTTGTCTACACTCTGCCGGATACCTCTCTCTTTGCACCCAGTCCACAGCTCCCCAGTGAGTCTGTCTCTCTGGACCACTGTCTTCAGCTTTTGCCTGCGCTTTACTACATAAGCCTTATAGCTGTTCCTCTCTAAACATGGTAATCAGTCAAAGGTTCTATCTTCAGAAATGAAGAAGATGGGTCTGGGAGAAGGATAAAGTGCTGGTCCTCTGAAAGCACGAGGGTCAGATTCCCAGCACCACATAAAAGCCAAATATGGGAGCAATTAATGTAAACTCAGCTCTAGGGCAGCGGGCAGATCAGAGGATCCCAGGAGCTTGCTGGCTAGCCAGTGTAGTCAAAAACAGGCATAAGATGTGTCTCAAGAAGGTCAGATAGCCCAAGATGCAAAGGAAATGCAACCACCTGAGCGGCAGAACAGAGGATCAGAGAGAGCAGAGAAGAAGAGAAGTCATGAGAGCCTCCAGGGACAAGAGACAAGAGAAGGACACAGGCAAGCAACAAGAGACGACAGCAGAGGAGAAGAGAGAGAGAGAGAGAGAGAGAGAGAGAGAGAGAGAGAAGACTAGTGCCCAACTACAAAAGATTCAGTATTCCTTTGACCCCCTTCATCAAAACAGAAGGGTAAATGTGTGTCCCTTTATAGAAGTAGTAGCCTCTAAGAGGGCCTAGAAGACATCCAGATAGAGACTTCTCATAGCTATGTTCAAACTTGGGCCTGTAGTCCTAGTTAGGGTGGGAGATGGCCACAAAAGAGAATCCCAATTAACCTTTCCAGTCTAAAACCTGTATTGTTTCACAGCAGACTTGGGGGCAGCAGAGCACACAGCATGGAAGGCATGTCCTCAGGTCACCTGGTGCCTGCTCCCATACTGAGGCCTCCAGGAATGGGACTCCAAGGTAGAGGGAAAGAGGCACCTGGGGTAGAAAGATGACTTTGCAGTGCTTCTAGAATGGCACTCCAGAAATAACACATTTCTAGTCAGGCATGGTGGTAAACGCCTGTCTTCCCAGGACTCATGAGGCTGAGGCAGGAGGATTGCCAGTTTGAAGCCAGGCTAAACCTCATAGTGAGATTCTGTCTCAACTAATAGAGACAGGGCAGTTTTTCCCAGTCCATCCTTCTTGCCATCCAAGCAGGTCCATCAAAGGCAAGTCACTCCATCAACCTCTGACAGGCCACTCAGTGAGGAAAGAAAAGAGAAATCTGAGGAAGGTCAAGACCAATGTATCAGTCAAGTTCTCTAAGGAAGAGAACTTATGAAATATATGTATATACATGTGTGTGTGTGTGAGAGAGAGAGAGAGAGAGAGAGGTGGGGGGAGGGATATATTTATTAGAGTGACTTACAGGCTGAGATCTGGCTAATCTAGCAATAGCTGTTTACCAACAGAAAGTCCAAGAACTCAACAGTTGCTCAGTCCGCAGGCTGAATGTCTCAGCCGGTCATCAGTATACTCCAGAATTCCAAAGAAGTAGACTCTAATGCCAGTAAAGAAGTGGATTTGCCAGCCAGAGAAAGGGCAGAGACAGGGGTGGGGGGGTGAGGGAGGGAGGTGGAGAAGGGGAGAGGGAGAGGGGGAGAGGAAGAAGGAGAGGGGGAGGGAGGGGGAGAGGGAGAGGGAGAGGGAGAGGAAGAGGGAGATATTATCTACTATCAAATTCTGTGTCATTAATGAGTACAGTGCTGGGTCATTTTTAAACCACCCAGCAATGTGCCAGCCAGCTGGTCTCTCTTGGAAACACTGGGCCAGTGACTTCCTGGAACCACTTCCATCTCTGTCCCTTGCAGTCTAATAGGTGACAAACGCGGTAGAACCATGGGTAACAATGGGGGTGGTGTGGGGATCTGCCTCTACGACCTGTCAGTCTCAGATTTCTAACTGGGATTCCTTGTATTTTCCAGTTCTGCTTCCCAACATGATCTCCAGGAGGACAGGCCAGATTGTGCTAGTGAACAACATCCAAGCGAAGTTTGGAATCCCATTCCGCACAGCTTGTAAGTCGCTAAGACAAAAAAAATAATAATAAATTAATACATTTTTAAAAATTAAAAAATAAAAGATGTCAGGGCAAGCACTGTTAAATCTAGACTATGCTAGGGACCACATGAGGTAAAGGGTGTCTCATCCAGCTATGAGATGTGTCTGGTGGGCGTTCTTTCATGTCTCAGTTCCCTGGGAGATTTGGGCATATAATAGACAAAATTCCTCTCCTCCCAAAGTGCAGTGCCACAGGAAAGACATGTGCTGCTTCAGTGTAATAAAGTAGGTGACATGATAGTCACACTCTTACATACATGTATAGACCTAGCTCAAACACGTCTTCTTCTATGAAGTGGTTCCCAAAGACTAGAACTGGGGACAAGAAGGACGCACATCACAAAACAGGAGGATGAGGGACTTCCTCTGAGAAAAAAAGGGAAAAGAAAGGGAGCAGAACCCAGGGGTGGAGCTTTGTGCAGTAGCAATGTCATAGCCAAAGAGGTTTATCCAAGGCATGCTTATCGCCACTGAGAATCCCAGGATGTGGAAAGCTCTGAAACAGAGATGAAACTATAGGGATGTACTCCCAGGATCTGTTGAGAGACAGTGTGGAAACAGCCCCACCTTTTTAATGTCCTTGTTGTGTTTATTTTTCCTGGGAGATTTGAACAAATATCTACTTACCCCAATAAAGAGCCATTGATAGACACAAGAAATAGTTCTACCCAAGTCTAGCTTGACGAACTAAAGAGTTTCATTGGTGCTAGAGACAGGAGATTGATGGCGAGTTACCTTATAGGAACGTGGATAACTCACAAATGGTTACACCACTAAAGAAACTGTCTTCATCAGCCACTTTATATATCCTCAGATAAGATGGGCCTCTTGAACACCTCCTCCCTCATTGCAGACTGTTACTGGCTCTTATAGATGCTTGTTACTTGTAGCACAATGTTGGAGCATAATCAACATTTCTTTTAATTGATGGCAAATACTCCATTGCTTGGATGTACCATGTTATTTATTTATCCACCTATTGATAGCTATTTAGTGATTCCACTTTAGAATTATGAATAATGCTTCAATGAATTTGCATGTATCCTTTATGTGAGAACATGGCTTCATTTCTCCCAGGAGCAAACCTAGAAGAGGAATTACATTTAAATGTTTAAGAAACTCCTGGCCTACTTCCAAAGCAGACACACCCTTGACATTCCCACCAGCATGCCATAAGGGTTCTGATCTCTCCTCTACTCACCAACACTTGTGATGGTCCATCTAGATTTCAGCCCTTTTAGTAGTGTGAAGATGTGCCCATGCTTTAAACTTTCCCATGTTTATGAAAGTAAGGAATTGGGTGTTTTTGTGAGGTCTGAGTGTGGTCCTACTGTGAGTCTGAGGGTGGTCCTACTGTGTGAGCTCTGAGGGTGGTCCTACTGTGAGCTCTGAGCGCATTTCTACTGCGGCATAGGAGATAGAAGGCCAGGATCTGACTGAGGCAAGGGAGATAGGAGGCAAGTATCCTACAGAAGCATAGGAGACAAGAGGCCAAGAGTCTAGTCAATGCTTTTCTACCTTTGGCTGTGGAACCTAGTGTCATCACATGACCTCTCAGCTTCTCCTTTCCTCTTCATAGAGTGGACACAATGGCTCCTCTGTGTTTCACTCAGTATACAATGGTCTCTCAGCATGCATGGCACAGTGCTTCTAGCCTCCACCCATGCCCCTCATCCGTGCTAGTTGCTTAGTGTACATCTTCCCACATACGTCCCATCATCTCTGGGATGGGTCTGTCCTCTCGTCTATAGTGCAACCCCAGGGAAGCAGAGTGGGATTCCTTCCCGTACACAACTCTGGCTGGTCTTTTTTCCAGATGCAGCCTCCAAGCATGCCGTCATGGGCTTCTTTGACTGCCTCCGAGCCGAGGTTGAGGAATACGACGTGGTGGTCAGCACTGTGAGCCCAACTTTCATCCGTTCCTACCGGCTTATCCTGAGCAAAGGAACTGGGAGACATCCATTTGCAAATGTAAGAGTCCAAGGAGAACCCTGAGTCTGCGGGTAAAGAGACTAAGTCTTCAGGTCTGAAGATGAGTGGGATGGGTGATGGCTAGAAGCACTGTGCCATGAAGACCTTGGCAGGGCGGAGCTAGATGCTCACCCTGCTCAACAGCTTTTCCCAGACTTAACAACCAGCACAAGGTCTTTAAGAACCACCCTGCTCTCTTGCTGAAGAGGCAGCTCCAAATGGAGGCTAAACTTCTCCAGCCAGGATAGCCTGTACCTCAGCTCAGAGTCAAGTCCTTCATAGAGCTGACCCCATTTCCCCTTTAGAAAACTGGGAAGAAGGTTATAGCCCACAGAGAAGGCTAATTATTCTAAATAGTACTAATGAAAGAGGCTGCTCCATACCCAAAGCTTGAGATCTGCATTAAGACACCAACAAGAACTGGCTAAAGGACAGAGCAAGGATGCCAAGATCCTGGGAGGCGCAGCTTCGCCAGCACAAATGACAGGCTTTGCTTTCTTTTTTTTTTTTTTTTTTTTTTGGTTTCGAGACAGGGTTTCTCTGTGTAGCCGGGCTGTCCTGGAGCTCACTTTGTAGACCAGGCTGGCCTCGAACTCAGATATCCACCTGCCTCTGCCTCCCAAGTGCTGGATTAAAGGCGTGCGCCACCACCCCCGGCCCAGGCTTTGCTTTCTTATTGCCCTACCTTGTCCCCATCCCCATCACTGTGAAGGTACTGAAGAGAAAAGGAGGCAGCAGACAGAGCAGCAACGGTTGGAGGGTGAAGTGTCACCCCCAGGGTTGAGACCAGAGTTTGGCAGAGTGTTAGTACACCATGGCGCTAAAGATGCATGCAAGTATTTGTAGTCAGGGATTTGAACGCCCGTGGCCAACCTGGCTTGTGCTTCCAGTCTTTTGCAGGAAGCTGGCCTATGGCGTGCACCCAGTGGAGGTGGCTGAGGAAGTGATGCGCACAGTTCGGAGGAAGAAGCAAGAGGTGTTCATGGCCAATCCGATCCCCAAGGCTGCCGTGCTCATCCGCACCTTCTTCCCTGAGTTCTTCTTCGCTGTGGTGGCCTGTGGGGTGAAGGAGAAGCTCAATGTCCCAGAAGAGGGTTAACCTTGTAGCCGAAGGGGGTCACTGAAAGGGAATAAAGGCTTTCCTAACGAATGCTGGCTCATCCGTCCTCTCCCTCCGGTGAGGTCCCTTACAAGTCACAGGCCCTAACCCTCTAGGGATCTCTGCTCAAGGCTCTTACCCTTACACAGAGGGTGGAGGAGCCACCCCAGAGCTTCGGCACCACTAGATGACTCCCACACAAAATCGGCAGCATGCTTCCAGAAACTTCTCTGTTTTGTTGGATGACAGCTGATCAAAAGTGCAGAAGCTGTAATACTTCAAACCCACACAGTATCTAAGCATGCTATGGCCTCTGGCCTGCCCAGAAAACCACCCCCATCGCTTACAGAGGGATATGTCAAGTCAACCTCCAACAGCCAGAAGGCACTGGGCAAACTTTAGGCTGCATTTCCCAGTCCAACTTCTTGTAGAATAGAAATAACCTTTGGACTGCACCAGGCAATATAGCAAGCACTAGTCATGTGTTAGAAATTGAATTTTGAATTTTATTTAATGGAGAGTAATTTAAACATTAATGTTATTTAAGCATGATATTGTAGAAACTGTCATATACTGATTATTACTGTCAATCATGTTAACATTTTATATATTATATAAATATATCACAAAACATATAAATATATAAAGCTAAATTATGCCCATAATAATGACTAATATTAATATAGCTATTGATGTTAGTATTAATATGGTATATTATGTAATATATAAATTATATGATATAATACATCATACATACACATTACACATATAAGCATTTATATTGTAAATACATATGTAATAATATGTTTATTTTATACATAATGCTACATCATAATATACTTCTTATAAAGTTTAACTAACAACACACACCCTTCGTTGGAAGCACAGTTCATCCTTTCCCCAGTTGGGATGCAGGTACAAATGGCCAGTTTTTTAGATCCTCAGTGGCTGCTAAGATCCTCCATCCTAGATGGCTGTCATTCCAGACTCTTTCAAAACAATGTTCCTTCTAAAGTACCAGCCTCCCTTTGCTTATAGAGATGGCAAATGACTCTTGGACTTCTGGTGAATATGAGCACATGTTTTTGCACTAACATTGTAACCACAGACTCAAGCTTTCTAATGTTTATAGTTGGAAGACCACAATGCTACATTCCCAAACCTGTCACTTACAAAATAGCATATAAACCTATACATCTGTATACATACATGTATGTAAATTGTCACTTAAAAGTAAAATCAAGGGCTAGGGAGATGGCTATGAGTACTTACTCCTCTTCCAGAGGGCTGGAGTTCAATTCCCAATGCCCACAACCATCCATAATTCTAGTTCCAGGGAACACAATGAACTCTTCTGGTCTCTACAGGCACCCGAAAGTGTACATACATATATACACAGGCAAAACACTCATACACATAAAATAAATCTTTTAAAAAGTAAAAAAAAAAAATGTGGGATAGAGAGAGTTCTGTAGTTAAGAGTGCTTACTGCTCTTACCTAGAATTTGACTCCCAGGACCCATGCTGGCAGTTTACAAGAACCTGTAACTCCAGTTCAACAAGATCTGACTCCTCCGGCCTTGGCAGGCACTTGCACTCACATACATATACCAACATGCAGACATGCATAGCCACATAATAAAATAAGTCTTTTAAAAAACAGTAAGCTGTCTAATCACCCAGGAACCCCAAAACATGGGCAAGTCCTCCAGCCACAGGAGGGAAAATGTGGGGTTCGAGTTTAGGAGGGTGTCAGTAAGGTAACTTTACTTTGGTGGGATTGATTGTCAAAAGCACTCTGGGAAGTCGGGGGAGGCCACAGCAGCGGCAGCTAGAATATGAGTATGGAAGCTTGGAGGCAGGAAGGATCAGAACCAGAGCCAGAGCCGCAGGACCTATTCAGAGCTTGGCCAGAGTCCCTACTTGTTCCCTTACAGGCTCTGTTTTGTAAATTCCAGGCCAACAGTGTGTTATTATGGCAAGAGAGTCCCAATAGACAATGCTGTTACATGATCAAATTGAATCAAAGTGAGGAGCACTGAAGGACAGAGAAGGGAGATCCTGTGCTAGGAAGAATGTGATCCCACATTCATCTATCTGTAGGATATCGATGTGAGCTTTAGATTTAAACTGAGGATGAGTGGGGCAGAAGGCCCGAGGTGTGCATAACTAAGCACTCCTGGCTAGGTGCATCTGGTTGATCGTTGTATCTGCTCTGGTTCTGCAGGGAGTTTCAAAGAAGCCCCTCTTGTTTAAGGGCACAGGCCAGCTCCCGTAAGGTTCCTGATTGAGGGTAATCTCATGATAAGGTGACTTGCCTACAAGGCTCTACTCTTCCTGGAATCCAAGGTGACTTGCAAGCTTGGCCAATGATGAGAGAGACCAGTGAATGCCATCTGGTGTCTGGAATAGGACATTGTGAGAGCTGACTGCTGGTAAACTCACATCTGTGCCTTCTGTCTTGAAGAGGGTGAGACTGGTTAGGTGCCACCAGTTTTTTATATGGACATTCCTTGAGGGGCTGACATACCTGCACACTGAGTTAAGCAGAAGTCTGACCCAGAGTTTTGAAACAAGGGAGACAGATGTGAAATGAAGGCATAGATGCTGGGCATTCATCCTGCTTTTGGGTATCTTGCTGGCCCAAGTGAGGAGTCAATTTTTAGTAAAGGCTGCCTCTAAGTACCTGGTGTAAGAGGGGACAAGGACCCAGCCTTTGGGTGACTGGGGAAGGAAGGGACTGTCACTAGAAGCATGCATGCTGTCACTGAGGGTTGTGTTCTGGCAAAACAAGGACTCTGTAGTAGGAAAAGGTCACTACACTAGGATTCTGCTAAAACAAGCCAGGGAGAAAAACTCTAAGGAAAAAGGACCCTTCCATGTATGTGAGTCTGCTCTACCATCCCTTGCAACCCATAGTCAAATTTCCTGTCCATCAATTTTGGTCTCCCTCAGGATGCAACTTGTTGCTCTGGGATGGCCCTGTCAGGGTGGGGCATCTCACTAGAATAGTAAATGAAAGTCTCCAACCTTTATATTGAGACACAGAATGTAACAAATAAATGAAACATTAACAAGGTAGAAGCAAAGGGGGTGGTAGAAATGGACATGTTCTGCAATGAGAATAATGACCACCAAGTGGCACTGTTGCTCCAAACACATTTACAAACACCTTCCTAGAAATCTACAAAGCGGCAAGAGTCCATGCATCATATCCACAATGTCTTGTACAATCTTAAGAAGGATCCCATGAAGTTCTCCTCTCTGCCTAGGTTCCCTGTAAAGACTTGCATTCTGTGTCACAGATAGGAAAAGTAAAGGTATCTACCATGCTCTGCCGCCTGCTGCTGCTGCTGCTCAGGGGAGAACAAGGGTGGCCTGGGGAGCACTTAGCCCCAAGGACACAGAATGACTGGATGGTATAAAGGACCTAGGTAGCAGTGGCTGTCCCAGACCACAGACTGGTTATTCCAAGACACGGAAGAGATTGAAACAGATCTCAACTCAATGCTGTGAAAGACAAAGGTGATTGGTTTCTTGTCTTTGCTTCCTGCCCCAAATCTGCAAAAATCTTTTAAAGTGGATTAAGTAGAAAAGCATAAACAATCAAATAAACTGATCACAATTCCCAACTACTTTAGCACTTGTGCCCTTCGCTAGGGAGATTAGAACCCTCACTGACAGCACTATCCAGACCCTCAGATTCCTGCTCCAGGACATGGCAGTGAGGGAACCACACAAATTCATGATGGCTGAACTCGAATAGTTGCTATTCACCTTAACAGATCCTTTGTTGGCTGCATCTCAGTGTCCTCAGGAGCTTGGAGATGGCGGCAGTAGGCTCCCCTGGCTATTGACTATTGATGGGGCTCTGCCTCTGAAGATTGCCTGGCAGGAGAAAAATGAGGCCAGAGCGTTTAACTTCCCAGGACTTCCATCAGGTTGCTGTGGTTACCTGGACAGGTGGGGAGCAGATATACCCTTAGGCTATATCTTCAGCTAGATACCTCCTCCCCTTATCCCTGAAGTTCAGGGAGGTTAACGGATCTTGCTGATGTTAACCCTGGAGGTGTTTCATGACCCCTTGCTGGTTTCTGTTAAGTCTAGCCACTGCTTAATTAGTTTCTGCATTATAATTTCCTAGGTTACCTCATTGCCTCAGAAAACAAACCTCTGAGAATGTCTGTGAGGGTGTCTCTAGAGACTCTAGGGAAGACCCATTCTGAATATGAGTGGCACCATTGCATGGTCCCAGATGGGGTCCCAGATGGGGAGAGTGAGGAGAGCACTAGCATTCTCCTCTCTGTCCTCAGCATGTTGAGCCAGATCTGCATAGGAGGAGAGACTCCCAGGACCTCAGCACCAGCAAGTGTACAATGCCCAGTCAAGGCTGCCCACAGCCAGCTCTGCCCTAGGCTACAGTCAGGATGGTCTTCTCTAACTCAGGATCTCTCACAGGAGTGAATCAAAGGTTGTTGAAGATATGCCATGAGCCAATCTGAGTGGACCTTGGGCCAGCCTGGTTGTCCTTAGCTTCTTACAGTCACTGTCATCTCGCCTGCTAAGGATGACTCTATGAATGCTTTAGAAGTCAGTTATGACCTGGGCAGAGGGAGGGGCATTACAGACAGCAAGAACCCAACTTAGACATTGATTTCCCCCAAGTAAGTAGAAAGTTTTATTTTAAGCATTTAGATTCACGGTACCAAATGTCTCTCTACCCCACTATGTCCTATCTGCTTAGAAGCAGGGTTGGTGAAATGGTCAGGCACCTTATGGTAATGGCATAAGCCTGAACCATATGCCATCTGTAGGCCAGGAGTTATGGGACAGCACTGTCCGAACAGGAGCAGAGCAGTGTAGCATCCTCTTCCAGAGCAAGCCATCTCCTATGCTAGCCACACTCTCAGCTTCAGCAATGGCAGATGGTTTGCATGATGCCAAGAGCATTCAAACTCACTTCACCAGCCTCTACCTTTGTTGGGTCTGGACTTCCTCTAAAGCCTGTGTCCCTTCAGCCTTTGCAGGTACAGCCAGAATCTCAGCAGAGACCATGTGCCTGGAGGAATCCCTCCACCAACAGGGGGCTGGATTGGTAGGCAGTGCCCCACCTCTTAGGCTTTGAAGACACAAAGTGCCCTATGGTTTCAAGTAGGGTCTGTAACTAAGATGCTCTTCCAAAAGAATGGGATAGCATTTGCCTTCCAGATGCAGCAACCCTTTTTTACATATGCGTTTTCCCTAGAGAAGTCAAGGAAAGAGCACATAGGGAACATTTAAGACTCATTTCCTGCCCGGCTTGAATCTTCATCAGCTCATTCGATGCTCCCAGCAAGTCTCCGAAATACATATTATGCATATTGGTTCTATTATTACAAATAACACACACACACATGCCATCAAGGAGGGTAGGTAGCTTAGCAAAGTTGTGTAGCTGATCAATTGAAAAGCCTGGTGAATGGATGTGGGAAAAACTGGCAGGCCGCAGCAGCAGCAGCCCCTGGGCCCACATGGCAGCGGCCGGGAACCTGCTAGGTGGAGGCTTCCTGGAAGCCTCCAGGCAGCCTGTCTCACATACCGGAGGAAGGTCCCAGGTTCCAGTGGCTGAAGGCTTCGGCAGAGGCAGGCCCGGCAGGCCCCAGTGATATGAGGAAGTCCTTGGTTCCAAAAGGGTTTATTGTCATGGCGGATGGTGGATGGATCTGGATGTACCCCCCCCCAAACTCAGGGCAGACCTGAGTTAAGTAGGGAGGGAGAAAGGGGGAGGTTCTGGGGAGGAATGCTTAATTGGCTCCTCCCTCTGACCTTCATTAGTATGTAAATCTCTAGGGCCTGAGGCCTGTAGTGACACCTTCTACCTGTTCACTTTGGGAGGGGCTGTAATGGCCTACGTGACTGAACAATGTAGGTCTATGGAGATTGGACTGCTTGTTAGGACCCTGAGTTCTGGGGACGTGGCCGAACTCCTGCCGTTTCTCCCTTGGAGTCTCGGGGTTCTAGGCCCATGCCCAGCCAAGAACCAGGATACCCTTACGCAGTCCCACAAATGGAGATGACCAGATGGATCATTCAAGGACCAAGAGCAATAACCTATGTTAGAAGTGGGTGAGACTTCTAGTTGCAGTATCAGGTCAGACATCCTTTTTCTAGTGTGTCAACAATGATACTTGGAAGTCATAGAGTGCAAAAGTAAGGAATGTCTCTTAGGAAACTATGATCTGGACTAGCCAGTAATCTGTAGACATAAGGAGGACTTTCTAAACGTTATTTTTTTTTTTTTTTTTTTTACTTTTTAAAATTATTTTATGTATCTGGGTGTTTTGCCTGCATATATGTCTGTGCACTATGAATATGCTCAGTGTCCACAGAGACAGAAGGGACAGTGGAGGCCCTGGAACTGGAGTTATAGACACTTTTGAGCCACCATGTGAGTGCTGAGAATGTACCAGGGACCTCTGGAAGAGCAGCCATCTCTCCAGATAAAAGGGACTGTTCGATGCAGTTGAGGCTATCATGCATGCCAACCGCATTTCTGTCTTACATTGCCCATACCACTATTCTGCCTGGGACTCTCTCTAAAGCAAGGAAGTTCTTTCGGGCATTGCAGGAATAGTCCAAAAACTGTAAGTGTTCATGTCCCTGGGAGAGAAGCCAGGAATCTGTGGGCAGGGCCCAGACCTTTTACATCTCAGAGGCATATTCTATAGTTTCTCATGGAGTCTTCAACAAGTTTGAACATGGTTTGAAAGCGTTCCTGATTGGCTCCTTCTCTTGCTCCTCTCCCACTCTTGGGCTCCTGTTTGCCCAGGCCACCATCACAATAGCTACCACTCCTAGTCCTTGTCCCAAGCTCTGCCTTCAAGGAAACTCCAACTAAGACTAAAGATGTTTTGAAGGCAACACCATCAAAGGTAGGGATTCATAGCAGAAATTTGGCTCAAACTCATTCATGGGACAAAAAAATGGAAATGTACTGAAAAAGAGAGATACCTATTTAAAAAAAAAAAAAAAAAAAACCACAAAGCACTGGGATTCTTGGGCCAGAACATTTCCAGGGTGATTTCCCTTCTTTTTCTCTTTCACACAGTCCCTGTAGTCTCTTGGCCACTGCCTTCCTCTTTGTTTTAAGAGATTTATTTTGTCACATGGTTTCAGAAAGTTCAGGACATTGTGGTGGCAGGACTGTGTGGAGGGGAGAGTCAAGTTGTGTCATTTCAAATGAGAGTGGCTGGGATGAGGTGTCGGTTACCATCCATTACTTTCAAATGGCCATCCCTAGTGGCCTAGTTCTTCCTGCTTGGCCCCGTCTTCTAAAGTTTTTATACTCTCTGAAAATAGTGCAAACAGTTGGGATCAAGCCTTCAAACACTTGAGCTGGTGATGGGCATTCTATCCTCAAGTCATACCACTGTTCTCTTGGCACTTGCTCTGGCTTGCAGCAGGTACAAAATGAATCAGGAGATGAATCCAGACGATTGATAATGAGAGTCAGGGGGCATTCAGGGCAGACAGATTGATGTGGTACATGGGTATCTGTAACTAGCAAAACTTGACAAGTAGTTAGAAGTAACAGTAAGGGAGATAGGGAGGACACAAATGGCAGTGAGGCATCACTAGCGTGTGAGAGGGATGCTGAAGGGAACTGAACTAGAAGCAAGCGGGTTGTCAGTATTCTCTGCTCCCCTAATCATCCTCAGGTAACACTCTTATTCTGTATAGTGAAGCATGGTTATTTACCAAGGATTAACTTCTGGAGCTGAGGTGATTTCAACCCAAATTTATAATCACCTGTAAAGCAAGGTGTTAGCAAATTGCAAAGATGAGAAAAGATAATTTAGTGAAAACAGAAGGTAGTGTCCAGAGGTGGTGGTGCACATCTTTAATCCCAGCACTTGGAAGGCAGAGGTGAGCAGATCTCTGTGAGTTTGAGGCCAGCCTGGTCTACAGAGTGAGTTTCAGCTCAGCCAGGGCTACATAGTGAGACCCTGACTCAAAAAATAAATAAAATAAATAAAATAAAAAAAACAAGAAACAAAACAAAAAGCAATAACAACAAAAGAAAACCAGAAGATCATGTTCAGTTTAGATATAGGACAAATTAATGAGCATAAACTCACATAAATGACCCTAAATTAAAATTTCCAAATTTAAATAGAACAAATTTAGAGTGTTTAAAATTCAGAAGTATGCTAGGCAGTGGTGGCACATGCCTTTAATCCCAGTGCTCAGGAGGCAGAGGCAGGTGGATCTCTGTGAGTTTGAGGCCAGCCAGGACAGATGAGGCTTCACAAAGAAACCCTGTCTCAAAAAAAAAAAAAAAAATGATAATAGTAATATTCAGAAATAAGCAAATCGAATGAATGTACTATTTAAGCAGAACCATGTGTGCAATGAAACCCTAAGGAAAGCAGGTGTGGGGTACACAGCAATCAGGCTGGATCAGGGTGGAGATCTAACTTAGGAGAGGTATGGTGGCTTCAGAGATGCTGGTAAGGTTGGTATTTCTTAAGCTTAGCATGGGTTCGTGAGTGAAGTTTACTCGTGCCTTTAAACCATTTATGTGTATGACTTACCCTCTTATGCTTATCAACCATTTTATTAACATTTACAAATTGAAAGATGGCAACAGCTCTCCTTATGGCTTATAAATAAGCTTCCTACAGCAGGTGTACCACCATAAACACTAAGGGGGGCAGACCTGGGAGCCCATGATGGGCTGGAATCTAAGAGAATTTAAGAGTCATCATGAGGACCACAGAAATGAATTAGAGGTTAAGACCTGTTCTTCCAGAGGACCTAGGTTCAATTCTCAGCACCCACTTGGTATCTCCTAAGTGTCTATAGCTCTACTCCTAAGAGATCCAACCCTCTCTCTGGCTTCTATGCACAGCAGGCTCACACATGGTGTGTGTGTGTATGTGCATGTGTGTGTGTGTGTGTGTGTGTGTGTGTGTGTGTGCTAGGGAAATAATATATGTGTAAAATAAAATAAAAATAATTTTAAAATATCATCTTGAGCCCGAAGCCTCTGGTTCTTGCCCTCAGTTTTTAAGGTCTATGTGGTAGTGGTCAGAACTGCAAAGAGCTGTGTCTCCCCAATGGAGGGAATGTTGATGGGGATGGGGACAAAGCTAGCACTTACTTCTGGCATTGTTTGGAGGATAAATGGAATGCTTTGTGCAGATGGTCACACAGGGCTCTCAAGTGATAAGGGCTCAGCCTCCAGGCCTTCTTATCTGTCATTCCTTTACCATCCTGTAAGTGGGAAGCCTCTCCTGAATGAGACTCACAGGAGTTCTGCAGATAAGAATGAGAAGGAAGTGCTCTAAGCAAATAGACCAGAGACTGGCTGCAGGTGCCCTTCAATGTCCCGCTGATTTCCACCTCTGGCCCTGCTATCTTGTTAAGTCAGATTCTGTGGGGAATGAATCCCAGTAGGTTAGCAAAAAGGCCTAAAGGAAAAGAGAAAGAAGTGAGCCAAAACTTGAAACTTCCCCAATTTTGTTAATTATATAGCTGTTTCATTTTAAATAGCACTAAGGGAAGGAGGGAGTACCAGTGATCTCCGAGGCATCCCAAAGAGCATGGCTGTCTTCAGGTCTTCACGAGAGCATCTTAATTTTACTGTTACATTATAATCAACATCCCTATGTCCATTTTGCTCCTTTTAATTATCAAAGTTGTTTGGTTTGTTTTCACCTTAGCTTCAGGAGTGTGTTGTTTTGTTTGAAACTCACTATGTAGCCCAGGCTGGCCTGGAACTCATAGCCCTTTGCCCCAGATGCTGGGATTATGGGAATGGGCTACTCTGTTCATTATTAAAGGTCTCATATAGCACACAATATCAAAGAGGAAATCCCAACCATCAGTAGGTTTTCCACTCTTTTTTTTTAAGCTTCATACTACAGTCGACTGCTTCACGACATGGTTGTTTGTCTTAAGGGCACTTTTTATCATTATCTTCCTTGTGTGCACACAAAGCTATCTACTTTTTTCTGGAATAGTTGACATCCTAAAAGAAATTCCTTAAAATGTGTTTAAAGGTACACATCAAAACGAAGGGAAATAACAAAGCCTCAAATTGAAAGGTGATACAGGCTGTTCTTTAATCTCGTGGCTCACAGTCCCAGCCCCTAGAGCTATCTCAGTTTTTGGTAAGTATTTCCATTCAAGCACAGACACACATGTGGAAAAGTGCACAGATCAAAATGGAAGATGAGCGGGCTTTCACAGAGGGGAAATACCTTGTGATCAGCGCCCAGACAGACAGTCCTAGTACAGAATGGGATCATATTTCACCAGTTTCCATTAATTACTTTTAGAGAATGAAATTTGCTGTTGAACAAATTTGAAAGCAAAACAAAGTATAAAATGTCAAACTGTCACTAACTCCAAGCATCCACCCCCTACACCCCGGCCTGCTTCTCTGACTCTCTAGTCTCAGAGGTACTGGTTTTCGACTCTCAGAAGATCCTTAGATCTTAGATTCTCATTCATTATTGTGTAGACCCAGCCTAGATCTGCATTTTGCATTGCATTTTGAATATGCTAGATGTCACTTCTAGAATAATATCTGTTTAAAAACCAAAGTGAACCACCTATGTCACTAAGACAGTGCTACACTTAGTGAAAAGGAGACACGAGGATAAAACAGATGACAGAGTCTAAAAATGGACTCCATCCAGTGGATAATTCACTTTGTGAAAGAGGCAATGGAGAAAGGACGGTCTCTATCAAAAACCTGCCAAAATATTTGAGCTCAATATGGAGGGAGGGATGGGGAAGAATCTCAGTCTAAAATCACATCATACAAAATTAGCTTAAGGGATTTGTCTTAATTAGCTTTGTGTTGTTGTAACAAGCACCATTACCAAAAGCAACTTAGGGGAGGAAATGCATTTATTCCATGTTACAGCTAACAGTCCATCATCTAAGTAAGTCGGGGCAGAACCTGGAGACAGACACTCACTGCTGCAGAGGCCATGAGCTGTGCTGCTTACTGGCTTGTTCCTCCTGGCTTGCTCGACTTTGGTTTCTTATACAACTCAGGACCACCAACTTAGGTCTAGTGGGAGAGCCAGGTCTTCCCACAACAATCGCCAATCAAGAAAATGCTCACAAACTCATCTGCAAGCCAATCTGGTGGGGTCATTTTCTCAGCCCAGGCTCCCTGTTCCCAAATGACTCTAGTTTGCATCAAGTTGACAGAAAACTAGAAAGCACAACGATTATAGAATATGTAAAAACTATAAAATGTCGAGTTTGAAGAAAACACAGAAGAAAGCTGGTGCGACCTCATGGGATTAGACATACGCAGAGAAAAGAGCTATATGTGTTTTTGTTGTTTTGTTTTATTTATTTATTTATTTATTTACTTATTTATTTATTTGGATAAATTAGAGTTTATCAAAACCCAAAACATTTGCTCCATGAAAGGTATTTCAAGGAAATAAAATGATAATGAATTAGGCTGAGCAGAAATGTTTCTGAACCACACATCCCACAAAGTAGCAGAACATAGAAAGAGCTCTGAAAGCTCAATGATGGGCTAGAGACATGACTAAGAGGCTAAGAGCAGACACTGCTCTTCCACAAGACCTGAATTTGATTCCTGGAGCTGGAGTTACATTCAAGTTGCTATAAGCTGCCTCATGTGGATCTTCTGGTCTCCAGAGGCAACAGCACTCCCATGCACGCACGCACACACACCCACACACATGCACACACACACATAGACATACACACACTAACACAGAGAGAGAGAGAATTAAAAATAAAAATAAATATTTAAAAAGTTTTTAACAATGTCCTTTGCCTTACAGAAACTTTGCAATTTTATGAGGTCCCATTTGTTAACTCTTGACCTTAGAGCATAAGCCATTGGTGTTCTGTTCAGGAACTTTTCCCTTGTGCCCATGTGATCAAGGCTCTTCCCCACTTTCTCTTCTATTAGTTTCAGTGTATCTGGTTTTATGTGGAAGTCCTTGATCCACTTGGATTCGAGCTTTGTACAAGGAGATAAGAATGGATTGATTTGCATTCTTCTACATGCTGACCTCCAGTTGAACCAGCACCATTTGTTGAAAGTGCTGTCTTTTTTCCACTGGACGGTTTTAGCACCTTTGTCAAAGATCAAATGACCATAAGTGTGTGGGTTCATTTCTGGGTCTTCAGTTTTATTCCATTGATCTTCCTGCCTGTCTCTGTACCAATACCATGCAGTTTTTATCACTGTTGCTCTGTAGTACAACTTGAGAGCAGGGATGGTGATTCCCCATGAAGATCTTTTATTGTTGAGAATAGTTTTTGCTATCCTGGGTTTTTGTTCTTCCAAATGAACTTAGAATTGCTCTTTCTAACTCTGTGAAGAATTGAGTTGGGATTTTGATGGGGATTGCATTGAATCTGTAGATTGCTTTCAGCAAGATGGCCATTTTTACTATATTAATCCTGCCAATCCATGGGCATGGGAGATCTTTCCATCTTCTGAGATCTTCTTCAATTTCTTTCTTCAGAGACTTGAAGTTCTTGTCATACAGATCTTTCACTTGCTTGGTTAGATTCACACCAAAATATTTTATATTATTTATGACTATTGTGAAGAGTGTGATTTCCCTAACTTCTTTCTCAGCTTGTTTATCCTTTGAGTAAAGGAAGGCTATTGATTTGTTTGAGTTAATTTTATATCCAGCCACTTTGCTGAAGTTGTTTATCAGGTTTAAGAGTTCTCTGGTGAAAGTTTTGGGGTCACTTAAGTATACTATCATATCATCTGCAAATAGTGACATTTTGTCTTCTTCCTATCCTATTTGTATCCCTTTGACTTCTTTTTCTTGTCTAATTCCTCTGACTAGAACTTCCATTACTATATTGAATAGGTAGGGAGAGAGTGGGTAGTCCTGTCTAGTCCCTGATTTTAGTGGGATTGCTTCAAGTTTCTCTCCATTTAGTTTGATGTTGGCTACTGGTTTGCTATATATTGCTTGTCATTAGGGCAAAATGGCAACCAACAGATTGGGAAAAGATCTTTACCAATCCTACATCTGATAGAGGGTTAATATCTAATGTATATAAAGAACTCAAGAAATTAGACTCCAGACAATCAAATAACCCTATTTAAAAATGGGGTACAGAGCTAAACAAAGAACTCTCAACTGAGGAAACTCGAATGGTCGAAAAGCATCTAAAGAAATGTTCAACATCCTTAGTCATCAGGGAAATGCAAATCAAAACAACCCTGAGATTCCACCTCACATCAGTCAGAATGGCCAAGATCAAAAACTCAGGTGATAGTAGATGCTGGTGAGGATGTGGAGAAAGAGGAACACTCCTCCATTGTTGGTGGGATTGCAAGATGGTGCAACCACTCTGGAAATTAGTCTGGCGGTTCCTCAGAAAATTGGACATGGCATTACCTGAGGACCGAGCTATACCACTCCTGGGCATATACCCAGAAGATGCTCTAACATATAACAAAGACATATGTTTCACTATGATCATAGCAGCCTTATTTATAATAGCCAGAAGCTGGAAAGAACCCAGGTGTCCTTCAACAGAGGAATGGATACAAAAAAAAAAAAAAATGTGTTACATTTACACAATGGAATATTACTCAGCTATTAAAAACAATGAATTTGAGAAATTCTTAGGTAAATGGATGGAACTAGAAAATATCATTCTGAGTAAGGTAACCCAATCACAAAAGAACACACATGGTATGCACTCACTGATAATTTGATATTAGCCCCAAAGCTCACAATATCCAAGATACAAGTCACAGACCACATGAAGCTCATGAACAAGGAAGACCAAAGTGTGGGTGCTTCAGTCCTTCTTAGAAGGAGTAACAAAATACTCAAGGGAGCAAATATGGAGACAAAGCATGGGACAGAAACTGAAGGAGGGGCCATCCAAAGACTGCTCCACCTGGGTATCCATCCCTTATACAGTCACCAAAGGTAGACGTTGATGTGGATGCCAGAAAGTGCATGCTAACAGGAGTCTGATATAGCTGTCTCCTGAGAGGTCTGCCAGAGATTGAAATATACAGAGGTGGATGCTCACAGCTAACCATTGAACTGATCATGGGTTCCCAATGGAGGAGTGAGAAAGAAGACTGAAGGAGCTGAAAGGGTTTGAGGCCCCATGGGGAAAGCAACAGTACCAACCAACCAGAGCTCCCAGGGTCTAAACCACCAGCCTGAAATCACATAAAGAGGGACCCATGACCCCAGCTGTATATGTAGGGGAGGATGGCCTTGTCAGGCATAGGTGGGTGAGGAAGTCCTTGGCCCAGTGAAGTCTGGATGCCCCACTGTGGGGGAAATTGTGGGTGGAGAGGTGAGAGTGGGAGGGTGGGTGGGGGCATATTTTCATAGAAGCAGGAGGAGGGGGGATGGGATAGGGGGCTCCTGGGAGGGGGATGGGGAAAGGGGATGACATCTGAAATGTAAATAAAATATCTAATAAAATTTTTTTTTTAAAAGTGGATAGGCCTCATCCAGTCAGTTAATGGGCTAACTAGAACAAAATGCTGACCTCTAACAAGGGGGTATTCTTCAGCAGATGTCTTTGGACTGGTAGCTGGGTGTGATGCCACAAGCCTGCAATCCCAGGATTTAAGAGATAAAGGTAGGAGGATCACAAATTCAATTTCTAAACAAAATGCCTGCTGTTATATGTACTCACTTACTTACATATGATTACTCAAGTTTTAAAAGACTATAAAATAAATTCCATCTCTGACCTCCTCTTCCAGAATCCCACACACCTCCTCTCCTCTCCTCTCCTCTCTCCTCTCCTCTCCTCTCCTCTCCTCTCCTCTCCTCTCCTCTCCTCTCCTCTCCTCTCCTCTCCTCTCCTCCCTCCCCTCCTCCCTCCCCTCCCTCCCCTCCCCTCCCTCCCCTCCCCCTCCCCCCTCCTCTCCCTCCTCTCCCTCTCCTCTCTTCTCTTCTCTTTGCTTGTTTCTTCTCTTCTCTCGATGGGCTCCTTCCTGTGTACTTCTCCAGGCAGTTTCAGCACACAAACATACTTATATTTAAATAAGCACCCTGCCTTGTCATTGTTATTTACTCAGCCAAGCAGAAGTCTCATAAAGAGGACCAACACAGGTATGCACTCTAAGAGAAGAAATTGCTCAAAAGTGCTTGACCTGGGACCCTCAGGAATTATCTCCCATTCTTTGGAATATTAGCCTGTTTCTTTTTCTTCCCAGCACACATCAGTATAAGAAAGTATTTATTTGAGACGGGCAGTGGTGGCGCACACCTTTAATTCCAGCACTTGGGAGGCAGAGGCAGGCAGATTTCTGAGTTTGAGGCCAGCCTGGTCTAAAGAGTGAGTTCTAGGACAGCCAGGGCTGTACAGAGAAACCCTGTCTCGAAACAAACAAACAAAAACAAAAAACAAACAAAAAAGAAAGAAAAGAAAAGAAAGTATTTACTTGGTTTTGTTTTGTTTACTGTCTGTCACCCTAAACAAAAACATAGACTTCATCAGAACACACATTATCAGCAGAATGTCTCATATCCTAGAACAGTATCTAGCTTAGACATTGAGTCAATAAATATTTACTGGGTTGCCAGGCCGTGGTGGCACACGCCTTTAATCCCAGCATTTGGGAGGCAGAGGCAGGCAGATTTCTGAGTTCGAGGCGAGCCTGGTCACAGAGTGAGTTCCAGGACAGCCAGAGCTACAAAGAGAAACCCTGTCTCAAAAAATCAATTAATATATATATATATATATTATATATAATATATATATATATTGATTTGGTAGGTGGTGAGTAGAAGTATGGATAGATAGATAGATGTGGATGAAGATGCAGGTAGATCAATGAATGAATGGACACATGGTTAGATATGGATGAATGGGTGAGCAGATCAATGAATGAACAGACACATGGATAAATGGACAGACAGTGGACAGACAGACAGACAGACAGATGAATATAGATGAATGGGTAGATGGAACAATGAGTGGATAAATCCCACACAGCCTCCAGCTATGGCCTAACTCCTCCTCATTAAACTGAATTTTCAGTGTTTACCCAAAGAAAAGGGCAACCCTGGACTTTTCCTTCTATTCCACTTGCCTCCTCACTAGCAAACAGGAAGGCAGAGTCTCAGAATGGTTCCTTCTCTTTCTATCAGTCATGAGACCTCACAATAAGAAGCTACTTTGACAGGTCTGAAAAATTATTTAAACCTGAAGTTTTTCAGAGCAAGGAACTTGGGCCCAGATCATGCTGACTCTGCGGGCTCTGGGATGGAGCTCTGGAAGGGGAAAGGCCTCAGACCTCTTCTGTCTCCCTTCTGGCTCAGAAATGAGAAAAATGTGAACATCCCTAGGAATGCTGTCCAACAGAAGGTGAGGCAGACTAGCATGAGAGACAGTTTAGTGACTTGAGACCCCCACTTGGTTTTGGGTTATGCACACACAAGTCCCTCTTGTAATAAAGCTCTTGGTAGCCAAGTTCTGTTACCTATACATACCACACACACACACACACACACACCACACACACCCCTCTTCAAACAATGAACCAGTGACCTTTGAACCTTCTAGAACTCCCCTCTGCATTGGGTTACATGTATTCCCATCTCTGATCCCTTTCCATAAGATACAGTTTCTATTCAAGTGTCTTCTCAACATATCTGTGGGTATGATGAATAGAGGGATGACCTGGTCTGGACTAATTTGGGGTACATGCTCAGTAAGACAAAATTGTGTCCTCTAATAACCTTCAAAGGATAACCCCCTATTTACCATCTTGTGGGTATGCATAATTAGTCACACATATGACTAAAACCAGATGCATTATGGGAAGGGACATGGGCAAAAGAGAAATTATTATATAACCTATCAACCGAAATAGAGAATAATTGGGCTGGAGAGATGGCTCAGCTGTTCAGAGCACTGTTTGGTCTTCCAGAAGATCCCAATTCTGTTCCCAGCACCTACATGGCAATTCACAACATTTGTAACTCCAGTTCCAGGGAATTAAATGCCCTTTTCTGGCCTCCTTAGCTCCTCTTGTCTTAAACCCTACAAAAGGAGCCACAAACAATAATCACAGTCCTTGAGGATCCTCATCCCTGTGTCCTACTGTCAATCAAGATTGACAACAGTGTATCCTTCTTTAATCTATACTATCTCTTTGCTTCAAATAAAGTTACCTTCCTTCCTTTGTGAAAAACGTGTGAACCTCTGCTTTCAGTTCTCTGGATAATTCTTACCTGGAAACACTAGATCCAGGTTCCTACCACTGGTCGCCTATGTACTCAGTGAGGACATGGCCATTTTAGATGATGACTACTTCAGTCCTTTACATAATGAAGAATTCAGAGTATGCATAAATGCCTTTCATCTTCATGTCCACAGTGAAAACCACTTTAAAGTGCCAGGCTCATTAAATGTCCCTACTTAACTGAGAATGCTTTAAATAGAGCTACACTTTTGGGGCTGGTCTCTAACAACTAAAAGGGCCAGGCTATGTACACACACACACACACACACACACACAACCACACACACATTTTCTTTGAAGATCCTTGTTACTGATAAATTATCTGCTCCAGATGTCATCCTCTGTTGAGGCAAAGGCTGGTGGCCTGTGCTTCATATCCTAAGAGTGTGTGTATGATGTCAGTGGATTGATTTTACTTGGAGGAGAGGCTGAGAGGACAATCAGGGGCCTGGAGGAGTGGTCAGTGAAGGTAGAGCATGGAATGTGGAGTGGCCCCTGCTGACTTCCTCCACACTTGGGGTAAGGGCTCTTCAAAGGAGACTTGTCCTCTAAGGACAGCACAGTTTATGGTATACTCTCCACAGCTTCCTGAACATCTTCAGTCCAGGCCTTTGCCTTCTTGACAGACTTTCCAGCAACTTAGAAGTCACTGACAACCCCAGGGGCCCTCGGGATACAGAAACAGGAGGATTGTGGGGGCTTGCTGGTTGCCAACCTAGCTGGAAAATACCTCTAAGGCACAAGGTGAAGTGTGATAGAGGAAGTACCTGGTATTCTCCTCTGGCCTCAGTATGAGTCTGGACACCCAAAGAAATCAGGTATCTATTTGACTTCTATATGAACAATTGGATACTTTGATAGTCTGGGATCTTCATTAGTATCTGTATACCTGCCTTCTCTCTGTATAGTTATTCTGCATAATGTTAATCACCAAAGATAGTTTCGAAAAGGATTGGTAAGATATGAGGCAAGACAATACATATGCAAGATAGTTTCTGATAATGACTGTTACCACTATGGTGGCAATACCAGTTACACACTGTTAGGAGAACTGGTGGGAGGGATTCACTTAATAATGTGCATAGAAGGTGAAGACCTTCTGCGCAGGAGTAAGTATATAGTGACAAGCAGATGTGCTCATGAGTATCTAAGAGGCCCCATCCTGCATGCAGACTCTCAGAAATGTTGGAAAGGCACATTGTAGAAATCTGCAATGGAGCCATGGGGGCTTAGGTCATTTTCAATACTGTCCTTGTATCTCAGGTCAATAAAGCCTTAGGAAACTGAAGTTACCCCTGCTCTATTACTGGGATGAGGTACCACAATCAAGGCTACTTATAAAAGAAAGCGTTTAATTGGGGTCTTGCTCACAGTTTTAGAGGGCTAGTTCATAATCATCGTGGTGGAAGCAGACGGGCTTGGCCCTGGAACAGTAGTTGAAAGCTTTACATCCTGATATGCAGGCAATAGAGACAGAGAGAAAGAGACAGACAGAGAGAGACAGAGACAGGGAAACAGAGACAGACAGAGAGACAGACAGACAGAGACAGACAGAGGTTGGGCCTGACTTGGGCTTTTGAAACTCAAAGCCCAATCCCAGTGACACACTTCCTCCAACAAAGCCATATTTCCTAATTGCTCCCAAAACAGTTGCACTCCCTGGTGACTAAGCATTGAAATATATGAGTCTATAGGGACCATTCTCCTACAGTTCACCAAATCCTAGCAATTCCTTTTTACTTCTACTGCAGTGGAGTGCTGTTGCCCATGCATTTAATTTATATGCATACAATCATGATAAATCAATTATCAGAGATGAGCAAATAAATATACTAAAAAAGCTGACGGGTGCAAGTAAACTCTGTGAGAGTATCCTGTGCCTCATTCGCACTGGCTGCTTTTGTAAACTTGACACAAACCTAGACATATCTAGGAAGAGGACATGGACTGAGAACATGGTGGCATCAGTTTATCCTGTAGGCAAATCTTTGGAGTATTGTCTAGATTAATGATTGATGTGGGAGGCCCAGCCCACTGTAGGTGGTAAACCCCCCTTGGGCTGGTGGACTTGGATGAATAAGAAAGCAAAGTAGGCAAGGGAGGAGGAGCAAGCCCTCCTCTTCAGTGGCCCCTGCTTCAGTTCCTGCCTCCTGACTTTCTCCGATGATGATCTATAATGAAGAAGTGTGTGTAAGCAAAATAGACCCTTTCCTGCCCAATGCTTTTAATCATACTGTCCATCATAGTCATGGAAGCCCTGACTAACACAGTCCTGATTATTGTTTTGCAACATTAAGAACTTAAGAAGGTCATCTCAGAAAGCCAAGTGAGTAACAGTAACTACGAAGACATCTTTGAAGGAAAAGTAAATAAACATGGCTAAGAAGTCTTAATCGACGGAGGGCTAGAAGAACCAATATGACAATGTCTTCAGGATTCTGTAGTTGCGTAAAAGTGATTATTCTGACAATAATTTGCAACATAGCTGACATCAAGGCCAATTCTTACTGTCCTCCCAACATGTTCCCCACATAAGATGCAACACCACTATACAAACGCTAAAAAAAAACAAAATCTTTCCAGGATGCTATACGTTTGTTTTCAAGGTAGACTATTTCATTGTGAACAATTACTACATGAGATATAGCACAATTTCTTGATGGAGTGGGGAGACCTATTGGAAATCTTTTTGAACCAGAATTACTGATTTCCCTGGCCCTAGCTCAGCAGCTTTCTAGAGAAAATGAATGCCCTCTACCCCCTTCATTTTAATGGTATCTTTATAATTGGGCCATAAATGTTGAAGATGACCCAGAGCTCAGACTTCTCCTAGGAGTTGCAAGCTAAGTTCTTGCTGTTTGCTCATTTCCATGAACTGCTACCAAATGAGGGATTTGACCTTCAAGAATCAGCATTGTTGTTTTAATGTATGCCAAAATCTGGAAATTTAAGGCCCATATGGCTCTCTGTTAAATAGTCTGAGACTGTGATACTGTTGAGATTAGGTCCACGGTAGCCAAAAGCTGCAGATGCTATGACAACCCACTCATTCAGCCAACAGAGGTTTTCTGAGCACCTGCTCCGCCTAGACACTTGGAGACCTCTCGACGAGGATTCCAGATAGTGAAGAGTGGAGTCATGGGCTCCATGTCTGCAGATGCAACCAGCCATGGATGGAAAATATTTTAAAAAATAATTATTCTTGCTATCATTACCTAAGCCATACAGTATAACAAGTAGTTTTTTAAAGATGTGTTTGCTTTTGTGTGTATGGGTGTTTTTGCCTGCATGGATGGATGTGTACTATGTGCATGCCTGGTGCTCAAGGAAGACAGAGGAAGATGTCAGATCCCCAGGAGTTGCGGACGGTTGTGAACCACCCTGTGGGTGCTGGAATCTGTACTCAGGTCCTCGGCACTCAGCAATCTCTCCAGCTCCTATTAGAACTATTTACGTTGTTGTGTCAGGTACCTCAAGTGTTTGAGAAGGAACTTGGGTTACTTGCCAGTAATGAGCCACTCTTTATGCGGAATATGAGCATCCTGAAGCTTTGGTACCTGATGGGGTTCACAGAGCTGGTCCCTGATGGGTTCTGAGGGACAGCTGAGCTCTGGGGGAAACGGAAAGGGATTCAGCCCAAGTACTCAGGAAGCACTATTATAAGCAGTGATGTGATTTTTTTTTCCCAGATGGTGACAAAAAGTCAATGCCATGAAGGAAAGGGGGATCCAGGCGCAGGAACAAAGGCCAGCATGGCAGAACTCCAAAGAAAGAGATATGGTATAATATAGGGGCTATCCACCAGTCCTTACCCACTTAAGAAGAAAGGCTATGGGAGAACAGGAACATAGAACAGAAGACGTGAGATCTGTCCAGGACAGGCTTGATTCATGTAGACCAGAGCAACACGCACACTGATGGAGAATGTGGTCGGATCTTAGATATCCATATCTGGGCTAGAATGCATTTACTCCCTTTCCCCTTGGCTTTGAACACCGTGCTCACTGTGAATCTGTTTAGCTAATTGCAATGCCTCGCTTTTTTTTTTTTTTTTTTTTGGAGGACTTCCCATTTGAAAAAGTGCATGGGTCGTCTTGCTCAGAGGATGAGCTTGTATTTCTTGTCTGGGTATTCCTCACCCCTAATTAACACATTGCCTGTTCTTAAAAATCAAAGACCTTCAGAAAAATCAAAGACTTTTAGAAATACCAACAGTGGCCAGGCTCGGTGGCACATGTCTACAACCCTTGCACTCTGGAGATGGAGGATGTAGGATCATGAATTGGAGGACAGCCCAGGTTACATAGAAAGACACACACACACACACACACACACACACACACGCACACAGAGATAGCTCTGGCCTCACCACAGGTCACAACTGCACACTGGGGACATGGTCCCCATGCTATTCAAGTAGTCCAGCTGTGCTGACATATGCATAGTGCTAAGGGCTGTGACTTGTGGCTCAGAGACCCCCACCTTCCCTCTGAACTCTCCCCCCACATACACTGGGAAGAACATACCCAAAAGAAACTAGGATTTAGGCCAACATCAAAATGCCTTTGTGAGCATTGCCTTTTCAGAAGGTTTTTACAGAATTGCTAGTTAACTTGTCAAAGTTAACTAAAAAGTGCAAGGTAGGAAACACCTGGGTTCTCTGTGGACAAAAATAAATATAGCCATTAAATGAGCCGAAAAGCTGGCAGATGGAGTGACAGGGCCTCTAAAAATGGATCATTGGTCCATTGCTCCTAAGTAGAAGAATAGAAGTCTTTTACATCTTCAGAATCAATCCTTTTTCCTCCAGCTCCCTGTGAGCACGTCTTATTAACTCTCTCTATGCCATTTGGACTGCATTCTCAAGGCCAAAACCAAGTCATTCCAAAGTTTGATTTTTTGGTTCTCAGATTGTTACTGACTTGAATCCTTTGTGACCAGTGTGTCCCAGTGTCCTGCAATAGTGATAACTGATGTTTTCTGGTTAACTCATTGAATGCACTTACCATTCAATGAGGAGGGCATCTCTCAGTAGCTCCACAGATGACAGAAAGAGGCACAGAGAACTTAAACAACTTGCCCAAAGAAAAAGAGCTAGGTGACAAGGAAGAATAGGTCTGTCTGGCTCCTGAGCATGATCTCTTAACTAATAGGTTGCCCCCAATTTAAAAGCTCTTAAGAATGGATAGACCTCCAGGGAGGACCTGGTCCAGCATTGGCCAGTAGAATAGGAAAACAAAGACTAGAGAGATCAGATTTCATTGAAGCCATGTACTGACTCTGACACTGCTCTGCCTGTTCTTGTCCCCACTCCAAGATGCTTCCCTTAGAGCAAGAGAATGAGGGATGTCATCAGGTCAGGTGGGAAAACCCCAAGATGGCTCAGAGGTTAAGAGCACTGGTTGGTCTTCCAGAGGTCCTGAGTTCAATTCCCAGCAACCACATGGTGGCTCACAACCATCTAGAGTGAGATCTGACTGCCTCTTCTGGTGTGGAGGCATACATACAGGCATAAAGCTGTATACATAATACATACATACATACATACATACATGCATACATACATACATATATAGAAAGGAGGAAGGAAGGAGGAAAGGCCACAAAAGCCAAGCGATCTGGAGCTGTAGAAATCCTTCTTTCTGGCCCAAAGCTTAAGCAAAAGTCACTAATGGACCATATCATATGCAACTCCAATTTGGGCCCAACCCCAAACACCTCAAAAGCAGCTTCGTGAGCGACCACCTGATCTTCCTGAGTGTGGCTGCTAAGGGCCTGTCTACCACATACACGGGTTTATTTCTCCTTTGAGCCTCCTAACTCTTAAGCTTTTCAAGCAAGAATTCCTACACTACAGAATATAATCTCCCCTGGTTTCAATTTTCCATCTTGTGACGTCACAGAGTCTCTGTCTTTGTCCTTGACCATGCCATCTACATTGGTTCTAGTCCTTACTGAGAGGTGTAAGGGTGCAGAAATGTTCTGAACAACAACAGCTCATTGTGGGTCATCATGCCATCCATGTCTTTGGGATCATCCAGCAAAGATCATGAAGATGAAAATGTAACCCATATCTGGAAAGGACACTGCAGAATTCAGAAAGAGAGAAACAAAAATGACTAACTCACATGGAAATTTGTAATTCTCTCCTGTCTGAGTTTAAAACTAGCATCTAGTGATTGATGCTGATCACTGTCAGTATCCCTTGGGCCATTTTTGGCATGCTTCACATAGGTTAATCTAAAGAGACCCTCTTCTGCACAACTCAGGGACCAGATTTGGTAGCATGCTCAACTTACCTGTTTTAACCACTAATACAGGTTTACACTCTGCTTCTCAAATTAACTCAGAGTAAGACTCTAGAGACACTCTCCTTTCATGGTACATTTAGCTAGATATTCTGGGGGTGGCAGTTGAAGAACTGACATAGTTCGCAGAAACCTACCAGGAAATATGTCAAGCCTGCAAAGTTTGTCCAATTTACATCCGTGACAGCTGCTGAAGTTACTCTTTCTTGTCGAAACTTTGCGAGCTGCCAGAAAGGGAAAGGAAAAAAAAAAAAGATAAGAAAAGAGAGCTTGTGGCACAGAATGCCATTTTCTTAAAAGAAGAAACATTCTAAGATTCACCCTGAATGTGAGGAACTACAGGGCATCATATGGAGTCGAGTATGGCAGACTCTCAAAGGCTGGCATCACATGTGGAATCCAGGAATGGGAGACGACATGAAAGTACTGCGGGCAAGCATTAGGAATGTGAAAGTGGGGTGATGGGATAAAAAAAGGCAAAGGGATTAATATGATCAAAGTTCATTGTTGCATGCATGGAATGCCATAACGAATTCCAAGACTCTGCAATTTATATATGAATGTTTTAACAAAAAGATTCAAGTTCAAATTTTACCCGATTTGCTGCCCTACGGCAGCTCTGAGGGATGAATGTGCGTTTGTGGAAGATGCTTCCACATCAAGTGGGTAAAGCATCCAGGACCTCAGTGAACACAGGAGCTAGGGGCTCTCTGGTACCCTTCCCTCTTTCACACCCTTTTTCCCTTCTTATCTACCTCTTGTCTGCCACTATAGAAAGCCTGTTTACAGCCACATGGTTTCCCATTTCACGTTCCCACTACCACAGATGAACTTGGAGTCGCTATTTTTTTCCTTGAAGACTAAAAATATACTTTTGAATAATGCATGGATGAAAAAGGAAATTAAAGGGGAGTCAGATGGTATTTTATGTGATTAAAACGCATCATAGTAGAATCTGTTGGATGCACCGAGGCAGCTCTTCAGAGACACTCGTAACATTAATGTCTACAACAGAAGCAAAGGATTCTGATCCTTTTGTGGCTCCAGTGTCCAACCTAAGAAATGAG
Organism: Mastomys natalensis; assembly: GCA_021653895.1. Classification (NCBI taxonomy): domain Eukaryota; kingdom Metazoa; phylum Chordata; class Mammalia; order Rodentia; family Muridae; genus Mastomys; species Mastomys natalensis. The sequence goes on along the minus strand of JAJTUV010001716.1, from coordinate 53,807 downwards.
AAAAGGCTAGAGAGATAGCTCAGTGGTTAAGAGCACTTGCTGCTCTTTAGAAACCAGTGGGGTTCCCAGAATCCACATGGTGGCTTAAAAGCAGCTGTAACTCTGATTTCAGAGGATCTGACACAGTCTTCTGTCTTCCACTGGCATTACACATATGTGCTGTGCATAACACATACAGGACAACACACACATAAAAAAAAAAACAAATAGATAAATCTTAAATTAAAAACTAAAACCCAGAATGGGGTACCTTATCCCAGGAACTCATGAGTTAAGAGGATCTCTGTGAGTTACAATGTGCCAGAATTACACAGTGCCCCCAAAGGGCGGAACACTAATTAGTGGAAGAGAAAGAGAAAAAAAAGAAAGAAGAAAGAAAATAATAAAACAAAAAACCCAGAAGGGGACAAGAACAAGAAGATCAGAAGACAAGACAGAAGTAACATGAAAAGCAGAAGAAAGGAAGAAGAAGAAGAAGAAGAAGAAGAGAAGAAGAAGAAGAAGAAGAAGAAGAAAAGAAGAAGAAGAAGAAGAAGAAGAAGAAGAATATCATGAAGATAAGAATACAGAGTAATGAGATACAATTGGAAAAAAAAAATGTTAAGGAAAGTCAAGGAAGCCAAAAGCAAGTTTTGAAAAGGTCTATAAAATTTAGCTTTCCTCGCCAAAGAGAGATGACACAAATTCTCATACCAGGAATGAGAGGCAATGTCACATAGGATAAAAAGATTTCAAAGAATAACATGGGGACATTATCCCAGTGAATTGAGCAACTCAGGAGAACCATGTAAATCTAGATACACACTGCCCAAACTCATGGAAGATGCTAGGCGACCTCAGTGAATGAGCACATGACGCAAACAGCTCTCAAGAGATGAAATGCAAACGACCAATAAAGAAGAAAATTCAGCCTCACCAGCCACCAGATAAAAGCTGCATGAATTTCATCTTACCCCAGTCAGCATGAGAGCCTCCAACAACCACTGCTGAGGATGCGGACAGAAAGGAACCCTATCTATTAACACTGAGGACAGGAAGTAAGTAGTCTAGTCACTATGAACCCAGCATGGAGGTTTCTCAACAGGCTAATAACATTATCAATTATTATTATTGTTGTTATTATTATTATTATTATTGATCAGTTATACCAATCCTGGTTATTTATCTGAAGAACTCCGAATCAACACATCACAGGCACATGTGTACATCAGTGTTTACTGAAGCTCTGTTTACAACTATTTGTCCCACTCTCTGCCTTCCTTAGTTGCCTCCAGGTCTTTGACTAGGGTGGGAACCCTGTGAGATTTGTCCCTTCTCTGTTAGCATGTTTATTGCATGCTTGTTCAGGTTTATTGATTAGGAAGCCATATTGGAGAGATTTCATAAGTGTGTAGCTTCCTTGACATGTCTAGGAGAGGCAATCTCAGAGCAGACTTTCTGTTCCCTTGGCTTTTAAAAAACTTTTCATGCCAGGCCAGGTGGTGATGGCACATGCCTTTAATCCCAGCACTCAGGAGACAGAGGCAGGCCTCTCTCTGAGTTTGAGGCTAGCCTGGACTACAGAGTGAGTTCCAGGACAGCCAAGGCTACACAGAGAAACTCTATCTTGAAAAACAAAACCAAATACAAACAAAAAACTTCCCATGCCTTTTTCTGTGGTGATCCCTGAGCCTTGGGTGCAGGAGTTGAGCTGTAGATTCATCAGCTGGGACTGGGCTCCACAACTCTGCATTTTGATGAGTTGTGGTTTCTTATAATGGTCTCTGTGGCAAAGATAAGTTTATTTGATGAAGGATGAGAACTGCACTTATCTGTGGATATATATATATATGTATATATATATAATTAAAACACAGGAAATTATGCTGGCTTAGTAAAGTGATGATTGTGAGTTCTCCAAGATCCAGTTGGCACTTATATGTGGCATATATATGTGTGTGTGTGTGTGTGTGTATATACATATATGTATATATCTGTTGATATATATAAACAATTAAAGAAAAAGAGGCAATGAATTAGGGGAAGATGGGGAGAGGTATATGGGAGAAGTTAGAGGGAGGGGCAAATGATATAATTATACTTTAATTTAAAATTATTAATAAAATAATTTTAATAAAACTATTGATAAAGTAAAATATTTAATACCAATAATATGTCATTTTCAGGAAATGGATGCAACTGGAAATAATCATATTAAGCAAATCAAGACAGCCTCAGACAAATATTGTGTATTTTCTCTCATTTATGCTTTCTATATTTTATGTAATATAAAATATCACATAAGTGGACATAAAAGTAGGAGTGAAGTAGTCCGAGGAACGCAGAGGGCTAAGGAAGGAGGGAAGAAAAAGGAGAGGGTAGAGGGTACAGGGAGATCATATACTTGAATGAAAATGTTAAAGTAAAAATAAATTAGATAAAAATAAGTTTTCCTTTGCTTTCTTAAAAAACAGTATTGACTTTGTAGCTAAAAACCTTAACTCAAAGAAAATTCTCAGGCTTGATGGTAACCCTGACAAATTCTACCAAACATTTATGGTGTAAATAAAAACAATTCTACACTACTCTTCTGGAAAACTGAAGAGAATGAAATATTTCCGAACTCGTTCCATGAAGACTCATCCCCCTAATGACAAAACCAGGTGCTGGAAACATTGAAACAGGCCAGTAGTTTTTATGAGCTCAGATGCAAAAGGAATATCTAAATAAAATTTAGAAATTTAAACCAGCAATATAAAAAGAGAATGTATATGATGGCCAAGTGGAATTTATTCCAGGAACGTGAGGCTGGTTCAAAATTCAAAAATAAATCTTTATAACTCATAGTATGATCATCTCAAAAGATGTACAAAAAGTATCTGCCCAAATCTAAATCCATTTCAACAACAACAAAAAAATAGTTCCCACCAAAATAAAGCATATAAGGAGATTTCTCAACCTGATTTAGAAGAATATCTACCAATAATATGACTAAGAATATATGATAATAATATGATAAATATCATATATTGAATGGAGGATCTTTGGGGAATACGTCAGAGAGAGCTATTTGCTCTTACAGATACACAACAGCATACTTAAGTTCCTGGTGCAGCATGCCCAGTGCTTAAAATCAACACAAAATGACCAGGAAAGAAAAACAAGCCTAGATTGAGAGGAGAAAGGGAAACCACCTTTAGTCTCATGTGACAATTATCTACATGGAAAGTACTTGAGGACTCACAAAAACTACCAAATGTCAGCAAGGTTGTAGGATCCAAGGTCAAGAGACAAAATCAATTATTTCTACATAGAATTAAGTTCCAGAAATTAAAGAATTTTAAAGTATCTCTTTACAGTACTATCAAACACATAAACTTTTAAGGTTGTTTGACACAAGATGTGTAAGTTATTCATTCCAAAGAATTAAAACAAGACAAAAACCCCAGTACTTGGATACCTAGCTAAAAAGACACAACTATTTGAAGAGATATATTGTGTCAGTGGATTGGAAACCCACATGTTATTAAAAATGTTTTAATAAAAGAACTATCTGTCTAGTTTGCCCATTGTCTTAAACATCTAACAGAATCTCAAGTAAAATCTTGGGAAGTTTTTTTGTTGTTGTAGAAATCAGAAGCAGATTTTCCCTTTAACCTGAAAATGCAAAGAGCCTAAAATGACCAAAATACCTTTTGAAAGACTAAAACTGCAAAACTCATACTATCTGACTTCAAGATTTTTGTAAAGTGAGATGATCAAGGACGACATGATTTAAAAGCTGGCGACTAGATCAGGGCGCAGGCATGATTTCTAACACTACATATAAGAAAAGTAACCCAAACAAATCATAGATATAAATGTCTAGGAGAAAAAATAGTAGTGTTAGGTATAACAGCACACACCTTTAATCTCAGCACTTAGGAGGCAGAGGTAGGGGGAGAGAGAGAGAGAGAGAGAGAGAGAGAGAGAGAGAGAGAGAGAGAGAGAGAGAGAGGATACAAAAGGTTTTAAGCTCAGACTCCCTGGGCTCTTCTCAGCTCTCCCCATGTGCTTTCATGTCTGGTTTTGCCCTAGAGAAGCAGTTAAGCATTTCCTTCATGCCTCATTTTACATTGTCGTTTTCTTAGCAATTGAGGTCAGATCCCCACGCAGCCTTCAGGGAGAACAGGACTGTGTGACAGGAGGCAAGTCGTGTTGAGGAATATCTAGAAAATTCCTTAAACATGGGCATTTTTTTTTTGGTGGGTAGTCAGTCAAGAGGGATAAAATGTAACTTGAGATAGGACAGAACACATAATGTAGAGATGCATTTACTAGTAAAACTAGTTCAAAGACCATCCTGCTGTGGGTCTCAAAGCTTGCAGATCTGGCTATCACAACCCAGACCTAGCTGTAGTCAAAAAGAAATGGAACCAGCCCTAGATTATGATATACAGGCAGCCAATCTATGCTGAGAGACGGAGAATCCGTTTTCTTCCAAGATGAGCTCCCTACCAGGTTATTTAATCCCCAGTGACCATCCCTAAACATATTGCAGATAAGCAACACTAAATGTGCTTAGTATGTTTTCTATGTTGTAACTTCAAGCTTTTCCATCCACACCCCAGTTCCCAAGTAATAACTCAGAAGCTTATTTACTTACAAATAAACATTTGGGCTTGTTCCCCCGACTAGCTCATAACTTATATAACCCATTTAAACTCTTCTATGTCTGCCACAAGACTAGTTACGTCTCCTCAGTTTCATGCATACGACTTCCTCAGAGACTGGGTGGTGATTCTCCCTGTGCCTAACTCTCAGAGTTCCAATCTCTCTACCAGAACTCCCAAATTCTATTTCCTGCCTTTTGTTAATAGGCCATCAGGTTTTTATTGATAGGTGATGCTTTCAAACAGTACACAAGAGATTCTGTTACACTGTGTGGTGTGTGTGTGTGTGTGTGTGTGTGTGTGTGGTGTGACAATAATAAATTTGTTATGACTTCAAGAAAAAGCAGAGGGGAAACACAGGGAAGGAAAAAAGGTAGAAATGGTGCTAATACAGTACTCGTGTATGAAATTTTTAAAAATATATAAAATTTTAAATTAAAAAAAGAAAAAGAAGCAAAACTGAAAGATACAAAGGGAAAGGACAACACTCGAAAGGAAGGCGTGGCTCTCACATCGCTTCACACGCTCCCAGCCTTCTAACTTTGCCGTGATTAACAGATGCACGGGGTCAGCAACTAGCAGTTAAAAGCATTAAAAGTAGTTTGTGGCTACACTCATTCAGAAACACTGCCATATGGGGCTGCTATTCACATGAAAGCCTGGTCCTGGTGGTTACAGAAGCACCAAAGTGGCCAAGCAATTGACCATCACAGGCTAGATTACAGACCCGTAGCCAGCTCTCCCCCATGGTAGCCACGCACAATGTGTGTCTGGCTGGTACTCCAGAAATGAAGTCAGTAGGCAGCGTCTCTCAGGGGAACAACCTCAAATCCCCAAATATTTCCAGAGCTGGCAAAACAGAAACCTACTTGAAACTAAGGAGTGGTAACTTTTTCTTCTGACTCCTTTATCAGCTAGGATGATGCTGGGTGTGGTAACACATGCATGTAATTCCAACACCTAGGAGATGGAGGCTGAAGGATCAGGAGTTCTAAGCTATCTTCAATCACACGATGAAACCTTGGCCAATCATTTTAAAGCCGGGCATGGTGGCATTGACCTTTTGCTCACTCGTCTCAGCCGTGGCAGGGCAGAGACAGGTGGGTCTCCTTGAGTTCTAGACCAGCCTAGTTGGCAGAGCAAGTTCCAAAATCAATTAGCTATCAATAAATAAAAAAGTAAATGACAAGCTGGCGGGAGCTATTGTATTCATCCACATCTACTGCCCCCTTCCCCAGCCTTTCCCATAAGAAAGTCCATTGCCTGGGCCACACTCACAGGAATTCAAAGCCCAGGAGGCTTTGTCAGCCAAGTGGCCCCAGTGGAAACTAGGTCTCTCCTGAGGCTATTTCAACATCCCTACAGGTCATTCGGTCTCAGAGAGCGGCAGAAAGCCACACTGGCTTCGCTTGGCTAGTGTCAAGTGACCCACATATTTATACCATTAATACTTGAAGTTTGAAATTACCTTGGTTACATCCACTACATTGTCTTTTCCCAACTACTACAGGTGGCTTAAAGGCAGTACCTTGTGTACTTCTGTCCTATTACGCTGACAGAGCCTGAAGCAGTATTTACCATCCAGTGAGGCCTCTGGATGTTTAGAGTCAATTATGGTAAGCTCAGGCTGAAGTCACTCAAGCAATCCCACCAAAGATCAAAAGTGAATCAAAGCAAAATTGCATCTCTGGAAGAACAAAGTCAAGGCCACAGAAACAGAAAACAACCTGCCACATGCCCTAATTCCTATCACGCCAGCACTCAGTTCCCCAATTTGGTACAAAAATGGGATTTAGAGAATTTATCAAGATTTAATCAGGTAGCAAGTCCAGTGACAAGAGTTTTTCAGATGCCGACCAGCCAACTTCTTGCTGGAATGAATATACAGAGACCCTGGAGTAAGCTGTTGATCTTACCCCAGTGGAGACAACACACCATTCTGATGAGGAGGAAAGGCCAGAAGCAATTATGTTACCCATGGCTGGGGTCTGGGCCAGATGTTCTCAGGTTCAGTTAGTGGCTTATTATTCAAAGGATTGAAATAAGGGCTTACACTGATTTGTGAAAGCAAGCAACTTAACTCAAAGTGAAGCTATAGCACAGGTTAGGCAGGGGAACACTATCAAGTGGACAGCAGGACACAGGAGAGTACTTCTGGGCCTGCTTGTTGCTTGAGGCTTCTTTTTCTGAGCTCAAAAGAAGGAGGAGTTTGGTTGCTAAAAGGCCCAATAAGGGTGGTTCTGTTTTGATTGGTAGATTATGTCATGATCTCATTTTCCTACTGGTGCATGTCTCTTCCCATAATGCACCTGATTTTAATCATATGCATTCCCATGTACGCACAGGTTAAGATGGTAGGAATTCTAACTTGAGGACAGTTTTGCCTTGGTGCATATGTTCTCAAGACCAGTTCAAACTGGATCAGCCTTTCCATTCTTTCCTAATAAATTGGGGATATATCTGAACAGAAACTGTATAAGTTCTATTGCTGTTAGAATAGGATAAACTTGTCCCATTGTTCAGAGATGGGTGTACATGTAGCTCGGTTAGGTGGGGGTCTGAGGTTGTCAGGTGCATTGCTCAGAGGGGTCAATGTACATAGAAAGGAGCTAGGCTGCCAATTAAATTGGTGAGTGCTGCTGCTGCTGCTGCTGCTGCTGCTGCTGCTGCTGGTGTAAGTGTGTGTAATCCAAACCAAGTAGAGTCTCAGGTTACTAAACCATCCCCTACGCTTACTTGCCCTAATTTGGTTCAAACTGATTATTTCAGAGAGGGCAGTGAGAGCAAATCCTGGCTCTGGTAACTTAGTAGCTGTGTGACCTTAGGTGAATTAAACTCTCTATGCCTCAGTTCCCTCTTCTGTAAAGCAGAGTTAACATACCTACCTCAAAGGATTGTAATGAGGGCCAGCAGGATGGCTCTGTGGGTGAAGGTGCTGCCACCAAGGCCTGATGACATAGGTCGGGTCCCTGGGACACACATGGTGAAAGAATTGACTCCCGTAAGTTGTCCTCTGATTTCTACATATGCTCTGTGTACACACACACACCACACACACACACACACACACGATATAACTGATTTCTTAAAAGTATTGTGAATTAAACAGGCTAATAAAGTACTTAAGGAACACCTAGCATTCAATGGCTATAAATATTAACCTGTCATCCTCATAGGAAAGTAAACACATCTTGGGGAGCTTGACTAACTTACCATTCCTCAAGACAAGGTTCTGGATCAATACAGGTGACATTGTTGATGGGATGTAGCGAGCACACCAGTTATGGTGCCCAGAACTGTCACTATGAAACTCCTACTATGTTCTCCACTAGATTTCCCAGCTTTCCCCTCTGACCATTAGGATCTTGTAATTTTCCACCTGTGTGTCCTCCCAGCCCAAGACCTACAAGCCCTTCCTTCCTCTAATAGGCACAGAAATAAAGAGAAAGGCTGTGAACCTGAGGTCACCTTAGAATGGGGCTATCAGCATCAAACCTCTGATGCTCCCTCAGATAGCAGGCTAGACCCAGGCAAGTACTGGATTCCCATAGGAGAGATGGCCTCTCTTCACATGGAGCTAGCTCCACCTTTGCCTAGGCTGCCTGGCTTAAGAGTTCCCAACTTTTCTCTGATCCTGGTTTACAAGTTCCCACAGGAGTATCATGATTGGAAAGTTGCTCAGGTGGTCTACTCTGCCTCTTCCTCCAGTGAGGCCTGATGCCTACAACCTCATCAGATGAACAGCTGTGCTGATTTGATACGAATGGCCCTCATAGGCTCATTCATATATTTGAATGCCTGGTTTCCAGATGGTGGAACTGTTTAGAAAGGATCAGAAGGTGTGGCCTTATTGGAGGAGGTGTGTCACTGCGGGTGGGCTTTAAGGTTTCAAATCCCCAGGACAGTTCCAGGACACTCTTCTCTCTCTGGCTTCCATTTGTGGATCAGATGTGAGCTCTTAGCTACTACTCCAGCACCATGCCTTCCTGAGGGCCGCCCTGCATCCTCTGACAACAGACGAGGACTCACCTCTGATAACTGTAAACAAGCACCCAACTAAATGCTTGCCTTGGTCATGGTATCTCTTCATACAACAGGCAACAGCCAAGGTTGTAACGTGGTCTTACTGCTCCAATCTGGGTAGGAGTTACCAGCCATTTCGACAGTGTTCTTGCAAACTTTCCTACCAGCTCCACCTTACAGCCCTAGGAAAGGGGTTAGACAGGGACCATAGTCTTATAAACAGATACCTACTGGGGTCCAAGTGTCACTGTCTCTTTCCAAACCCTGGAGTATGTATGAGTCTAGAGTAGATGCCTCAATGTGTTCCATCAGAGAACACTGCTAACATCTGGAACCCTCTCAGAATCCCAGAGTCTAGATCATTCCAAGAGAGAGGCCCGGGTGCAAACCTGAGGGAGAACACAATTTTAAGAGAGCAAAGTGAGACTGAGCTTGGTGTCAGCCAGGAGCCAAGGATCAGCCACATCTGCCACACCACCCACACATGACAATTTAGGACTTGAAGAAACATGGGCTGCTACTAGACTGTAAACCATGGGCCTGTAGGGAACTGGTAGCCCTTGGGGGTCTGGTGGCTGGGTCTTCCAGCTTCTTGATTATGTTAGTTCTATCTTGCAACTGTTGCTTAGATGAAAGGTAAATTGTCTTCCTCACTGGAGAAAAGAAGGGATCTCATTCTTTCTGATTTAAAAAAAAAAAAGCTGCAGAGACATGCAACAACCCACACTGTGGTCTGGGGGAAGACTGCATTCCTGTGGTCAGGAGTCTTGAAGAAATATCCCATGAGAAAGGAAGCACCCTCCAGAGAATGTTTACCTAAGAGGCTGCCAATGAGCTGCTGTTGGCCCCAGTCCTGGGTCTAGGCTTTGCAATGTCTTTGTAGGAAACTGTCAGGTATCCCTAGACCAGGTCCTGAAGTGCAGGCAAATACTCAAGCACACGGGAGAGCACAGGCTCAGCCAGATAGCCTCAGACTCACAGGTGCTGGCTCCAAGAGAAAGAAGCCTGAGTGTCCTTCAGAAAGAGCAAGTCAAAAGTCAGACATGGTAGCTCATGCTGATAATCCTTCAGAAGCCTGAGCCAGGAGGATTGCCAAGAGTGCAAGACCTGTATGGGCTACAGAGTGAGACTGTCTCAAAAGTGTATACAAATTTAAAACATTTTTAAATGAAGGAAAGAAAAGGATGGATGGAGGCACAAATAATTTTAATTAAGAGCTTTTTCCCCTTAAGTTTCAGAAACAACACAGGCAACTGCATTTTGACAGATAGCAACAAGCTGTGACTCACTATGCGATGCAACAGGAATGAAGTGAGTCACTTCTCAAATTTCAGTAATTCAGTCCGCCATTTGCAGGTTTCACAGACACAATTTTTATTAAAATTGTGCATAGATTTCATATATTTAAAAAAAAACTTTATTCTGGTATCAAAATAGTTATCTTTTTAAAATACTTTGAAAAGCTGTAATACAATTTCCTTGTTATATATTAAATACTCTCCTGAAACATCAACCATTTCTCTCCCATCTCTCGCTGCCACTGTCATACTCTTATTTCTTATTCTTTTCGTTTCTTGGCATCTTTGACACTTATCCAAGACAAGCATGAAAAGGAAAAGATCTTTCTTACAAGCCCTTTATTTTAAAAAATGAAAGAAAAGAAGGGGGGAAAAGGAGGGGAGGAGGGAGAGGAAGGGAGAAGGAGGGAGAAAAGAAGAGGAGGACGGGAGGAGGGAGAGGAAGAGGGAGAAAAAAAGGGAAAAGGGAGAAGAGGGAAGAAGGGAGGGGAGGAGGGGAAGAAGGAAAGAGGAAAAGTAGGGCATGTAAGTTAGGAGCACACAAGCTGGTGAGTTAGTATCTGACATGACACCAGAGTCTTTTTAGTAGACTATGGCAGGCCCTGGACTTAAATATACCAAATACTAATTCTAGCCTTGTAGTGGTAATTTGGGCTCAGCAGCACCGTCTAGTGGCCAGGCTGTATCAAAACCCAGCAATAGGAACCCAACCACTTTGATACTGGGTTACTAGACTATGACAAACTTTTTTTCTTTTCTTTTCTTTTTGGAGGCCACAAGTCAACTGGATTCTAGAAAACCACTCTGGACATAAGCAGCCTACAGATTCTCAGTGCACAGCCTCAGGGATGCCAGCTTCACACAATACTGAAATGTTTCATCAGAAGCTGGACTCGGGTAAGGATTTCTTTCGACTTAAGGAAAGGGTGTGGTATTTCACTCTCTGCAGGGTGCCATAAGAAGTCTGTTCCCCAGGAATGGTCCTTTGTGAGGTGCCAGCTGTACTGGTTCGAGGGGGCCTGCTGGCTTTTCTAGGGAGGTGGAGAGAGCTGGGCGCAGATCGGATGTCCCTCTCTGTGTGGTTGCCCAAGCCTCTGGCTGGGCTCTCTCGAATCCTGAGGGCAGGGGATGAACCTCGGGCATGCTCATTCATGGCAGGGCTCAGCCGGTCACTCGCCAGGGAGATTGGGGGTGCTGGTGGTGAGCTCTCCGTCCTGACAGTCCTCTTGTGTTCTTTCTTCCAAAACACAGACTTCAAAAGAGTGAATGTCCCCTGTCCCCTGTCTTTGTCAGGGGCCCTTTCCTCCAGGGTAGCCTTAGCCTTCATCTTGGGTAAGGTACCTGGGCCATTGTCCTTAAAGTTTCTGAGCAACCCAGTGGAGGGGGAAGGTGGGCTACTCTGGCTTCCCACCTGGCTACTTCCCTTCCATGTTGTCATCTTCTGGCCCTCAGGGTGTGCTGGCTTTTCATCCCCCACTGAGGGCATCACAGTGAGGGGCAGGTCAAACTTTTTTGGGAGCCTGATATCCTGACTTGCATTCCCTGTTCGTGTCCTGGTAGTGTGCAGACCGTCATCTAAGGACCCCAGGGCTTGGTGGTGGTTGAGGTGACATGAGGAAAGGGGCACCCCAGTTGTTCCTTGCCAACGGCTCGACTGTTGTCTTCGCTTTTAGCAGGAAGGGTAACATTTGACCTTGGCGAAGCTGACGTCTCCTCCCCCCCAGTAGCACGTGTCAAGAGTGGCACAATGGACTGGCTGGTGGAGCGGGGTCTTCTTCTGGACTCCAGATATTCCACAGTTCAACAGATGCCCCAGGACGTTTCTCCCTGTGTCCAAAGGACCACCTCAGGGGCATGGTCTTGAAGGGCCCATGCCTGGATCTGGAAGCAGGAGGTGCCTTCATGCTGATACTTCGGCCACCAACACCCCGAACCAAAGGCCTGGGCTCAACTCCTCCTGAAAAAGACACAAAGACACGCATGTCAAGGGATGCATGCAGTGCCAGCCTTCAAGCAATGGTGTGTCAGGTCCAAGTCTGGGCACAGTGACCATAGCACAAGTCAGATACACAGGGGTCCTGCCCTCAGGGCCACCTATAGTTTCATCCACTATCCCACAGAATCCATGTATACATTTAAAACCTACAGGGGAAGCCGCCAACAAAGAAGGCACAGCCTTCCTTGATATCCACAGAGGATTGCTCCTAGGATCCCAGTGGAGAGCAGAACCTGTAGATGTACAACGCCTTCTGTAAAATAGCATGCATATCCTTCCAGACTTTAAGGCGTTTCTAGATTATTTATGAAACAGACACGAAGCAAATGCTTCATAAACAACTGTCATGCTATGTCGCTTAGGAAGTAATCACAAGAAAAATACCTGTGCATTTTTAGTAGCTACTCTTCACCCTCCCCAGATGCTGTCCCGCCACCTCCCAAGCCTGCCTGTAGTTGACTGAATCAGCAGATAAGAGAATGGTGTTGAGGGCTGACTAGATCCACGTGCCCTGCAGCCAGACCACTGAGGGGTTGACTGAGTCAGCTGCCCTGAAATCTAACATCATTATCATCCATCTTTAACTATGTCTAAGGACAAAACTGCTTACCAAATGTCTCTCAAATTGGGTCAAAATTGGGTACTTGTACTTTAAAATGAAAGAATGTCACATATCTCATACTGAGCCCAAAAGAAAACAAAGTAACTGTAGGCTTCATTTTATCCATTTTACCAGTGTTGCCTTTTGTGTCTTATTGTATTTTGCAATTGTCTGTAAATAGCTGGGAAAGTGGTATACAGTCTTAAGTGACAAGTTTAGAATCCTACAAGGCATTGTGATCCAGCTTGCACACACACACACACACACACACACACACACACCACACACACACACACAAAATGGATACCCAAAGTGTTGACATGTGAGGGGCTGAGGAGTGTTGTTATTTCATTACTTATTTTCCTAATTCTTTTCTACAGCTCAGCCCTTCTAAAAAGAACATACAATGATCAACATGGAGTGCCTTTCCCAAGAAGTGTCACTATAACCACACTGCCAAAACTGCTTGACGTCTGACATGTACTGCCCCTAGTCCATGTGTGCTGTGTGCTAGTCAGTCAAGTACATAAGCATGGTGCTGGCATCTACAGCTGGCTGCTGCTGTTGTGCTACTCATGGCGTTTGAGTGTTATGGGCTGAAGGCTTACATCCCTCCCAGTTCCTAAGTTGAAACTCTAACCCCCAAGGTCATAGCTTTAAAACAGTGTCCGTATCAGAAGAGGTAAGAAAAACCAGAGTTCTTTCTGACTCTGCATCAAAGAAGAGGACTCACCATAAATCAACCTAACTGGTCCCCGATTCCATCCTGCAGAGCCACGGGGAAGAAATTTCTGTCATTGGTAAGATCCCAGCATATCTCTGTTACAACAGTCTCAAAGGTCTATGACAGAGACCAACTTTAAAGATAATCAAGGACTTTTGTCACAAAACACCCATGTGGGGATGTCCTAAGATTCTCAGGCACACAGATGTGAGGTCAAGGAGAGCAAAAGTCACAGAGAATGCTGAGATAAGAATTTAAGTGCACAAGGACACGGCTGCCAATAGCTGAGAAAGCAGGCCCCCCAGGGGGAAGGGAAAAAGTGCTGGACCAGCCTCAGGCAGATAGCAGAGGATTCGTAGGGCTCTCGCCTGTCGGGGGTTTCACATGCCATTTTTGATATCTTTTTCTTTAGAGCTTTTCTTTAGATTGGCCAGGAATAGACCTAATTCCACCCAAAATACTTTGTCATTTCAGTTTGCATTGACCTTGTGGCTCCACCATTCAATCCCCGCACCTGGGGAAAGATAAACACTGCTCTGGAGACTGAGGTGCATGTGAAGCTTTCTTGTTCCTCGTGCACAGCCCAAGAAGGGCAGAGAGGGGAGCTTTGCATCAGGAGGACAGAGCTGTGGCTTTTCACCCTTCACCGGGTGGAGTGGCCTGGAGCCCTGGCAGGTGGCCAGAGGACCTGGCTGCCGCTGTAAATAACCACTTTTCCCTTCTTCCTAGTGTGAAAGGGCCCTGGGCCAGGGCTGACGGCAACCCACACTACAGACACCCAAAGGACCCCTTTAGCTTGCCTCTTTTTGGAGAAAAAGCACCCTTTATTTCTTTTCATCTATTTATTGCCCCATAACAGGATCTGAGTTGGTGGAGACAAAGAACCTTAGATAAACTGAGAAGCAAATGGTATAAGCAGAGAGGAAAAGCAGCAGGTACCCACTTCGGCACTTGTTCACTAACCGAGCAGCCTGCCTCTTGTCCAGTACTGAAGGCTTCCTCTGGGAGATGGGTCATCTGGAAAGCTGGGAGCTAGGAAGGGGGATGGGATCCAGGGAGCCTGAGAGCCACAAAGGACCTACAGTCTTTTTTTTTTTTTTTTTTTTTAACTTTTATTTATTTGTATGCTATGTGTGTTTGTCTCCATGTATATGTGTGCCGTGTGTGAGCCTGGTGCCTGCAGAGGTCAGAAAAGGGTGTCAGTCCCCTGGAACTGGAGTTACAGATAGATGTGAGTAACCATGTCATAGCTGGGAACTGAACCTAGGTCCTCGGCAAGAACAAACATTCTTAGAGAGCCACCTCTTCAGCCCAAGGCCTACAGTCTTAAGTTGCATCTTCCTGGAAGTTGTACACATCCTGCAGTAGACACAGTGATCTTCTCAGGCCCTGCAGGACCCTTCTGGGGTGGGCACCTGGTCTTGCTGATGCATACAGCCTCCAACCACAGGGCAGCTGCTCCGAGAGATGCTTCCTCTGTTCCCGTCCGTGTGAAACCACCTAGATTCTCAAGTCACTTCCATTTCTAGGCTAATGATGTAATCTCCAAACTGAGGTCATACTATGCTGTGGGCAGGAGCCTTAGGGCCTCTTCTCCCCTATCCTTAGTTCATCTTCAATAGGTCAAGTACTTTCAATATCCCTAAGGGTTTCCATCACGTCTTAACATCCACCCATTAATTCATCCCAAAAAATCTTAAGAAAAGCCTACTGTGTGCTAAAGATTACTTTTCAGTGCTTGGGAAAAAACACAAATAAGAACTAGGTATGGTGCATATGACTTTAATCCCAGCACTCAGGAGACAGAGGCAAGCTAATCCCTGTGAGTTTGAGGCTAGCCTGGTCTACATAGCAAGTTTCAGGTCACCCAGGGCTACATAGGGAGACCCTGTATCATAACAACAACAAAAATGCAAGTAGAAAGTAAGTGGCTGTGTTCATGGGGTTTGACAAAAACCAAACATACGATATTGTGTAACACAGTGGTAAAGGCTACAGTGAATAAGGAGGGGTCAAGAAGAAAAGGCGGGTGGAGTGTGAGGAATGAGCAATATCTGAGAGACCTAAGGGAAAGAGGGAGGGAACTGAGGAAGACAAGTTCCAGACTTCAGAAGTAGCAGGTGCAAAGACCCTGGGGCAGAAGTGAACTTGCTGTGTCAGGCAAGCATCTGAGACAACCAGAGCTGGAACATAGGAGAAAAGGGTCCCAGGCTATGTGCACCCAGGACAACTTCTGAGCCCCAATCCATAGTTGAAGATCTCCACCACTGACTTTCAATGTCAAAAAATTTTCAGCACCTCTCTGCTCCTAATTTAATTGTTCTTTTTGTTCTCATGTCTCTTGAAGGCATGGCAACCACTTCTGCATGGAAGGCAGAGGCAACCATAAAACAAACTTGACCCCAAATTTCACTGTGGTCCCCTAGAAGCTCAGGCAATGCCTACAGATAAGCCAGGGCTATTCTTCTTCCTCTGAGACCGAGCCAGGTAGACAAAAGTGGGCAAGGGAAGGGCTGGATGTCAGCCGCCATCCCTTCTCTCACTCCAAGTATCCCATCGCTCTAGAGAGGGAAGAGCAAAACCTTGTAGGTAGAACAGAAAAAGCAGCAACAGGGTCCAACATGGGTGTGGTGGCTCACACCTAGAATCCCATCACTCAGGAAGCTGAGAGATTGAGTTCCTGGCCAACCAGGGCTCCAAAGTGAAAGCTTGCCTCAAAGTAGAAATAACGGAGAAGATCCAGTGACAGAATATAACACAAAACAAAACAAACAGCAGCAGCAGTGTGACCTGACCGGAAGGCTTGTAGGGTCACTGCTGAAACTCCCATGAGTCAGTAAAAAGATAAGAATTATCTCACACCCTAGCAGGTGTGTAACCTGCAGCCTGCACCCAGGATAGCTATGAATATGACCCAGCACATTTGTAGGTGAAAACGTCACATTAAAAGATTGGATACCTCTGCACATGGAGCAAAATGGCAGTCACAAAACCACAAGGGAAAATGGAGACGAGAAAAGAGGTAAAGCCAGGAGCCACAATAAACAACTAGTGGAATGTGAAGGCAAGAGACAATAAAGCAAGGGAAATACAAGACAAAGTCCCAAAGAAAGGCCAGAGTGTGAAGAAGGAAGGCATTTGGGGGCTGGGTGAGGCTGAACACCCAGGCATGTTCTAGAGTTTCTGAACTCTGAGGTCAGAGAGAATCTTTAAAAACTTCCAGCCAGGGACAGCAAGAGTCACTCACTTGAAAAAGAACAATCTGGGTTTCTCACCTGCTGCCCTGGGGCAAGGAGAGCGTGGGAAACCAGCTACAGAAGCAGAAAGCAAAGAAATGCAACCTCAGAGCCCCAGGCCAGCCAGGCTGCCACCCACTGGGGTGAAGGAATACTTCTGACTGCGCAAGGATTTAGAGCTCAGGTGCCTGAAGGGCTCTGACAAACCCTGGCAGAGCACAGATCTCAGGGCAGAGGGCAAAGAAGACAAACACAAAACCACAATGCACCCCAACCCCTCCTCGCCCTGACCTTGCATTCCACAAACTGTCCATTCTCCATAGGAAGGCCAGGCAGCCTCTGAAGGTCATCTCAAGCCAAGTCGGATGCACAGGACAGGAACTCTAACAGCAGTGGGGGAGAATCTAACAACTGCAGCACAATTAGAAGTCAGGAAGGAAGGAGTGCACTTCCCAACAGGGCTGAGGGAGCTGGAGAAAGGGTTTCAAACCTCTCTTTGTGGAGGGATGTCAGGGGGCAGAGGGGAGCAGGGGAGCAGAGCTACGGCTCTAGGGTTACTGGAGTAGAGAGAGAAGGCAATGAGGAAACAGACCGCCTGGCAGGAAACAGCTGGTTTCTTGAGGCCTTATACTGGCAGGAAAAGATGATTGATCACAAATACTGAGAAAGTACACAGGAACATGGGAGGAAGAAAAGCAGAACTTGCAAATTAATTAGAAAAGGAAACAAACAACAACCAACTCAACCAAGATGAGGGAACATCAGGAAAGGAAGAAACCCAGCAAGGAACATTTTAGTAAAACACTGCACTTGTTTCTCTTCCCCCCATCCAGTGGGCTGAATTCTCCTAACAAAGCACAGGAATCCAGCCAGGGATGGGGCTCAGTGGCACAGTGGTCCTCAGCATGCACGAAGACCCTGGTTTTACCTCCCAGCACCACAGTGAAAACAACAACACCAACAAACTGGCTCTTTATTTTTGACCTCAGAGGGCTGGAGCCAAAAGCTCAATGATTAAGAGCACATAGCAGCTAAGAATCATCCAGTTCAGGGGATGTGACGCCTCCTTCTGGTACCCAGGAGTAATACATGCATGTGGTGTGTGGGTGCAGGTGTGCATGCAGGCGTGCATGTGTTTGTGTTTGTCTCTGTGTGTGTGCATGAGTGCATGTGTGTGGGTGTGTGTGTACATATTACACAAACAAAACATAATACAGAAAGAAGAGTCAAAATTATCAATGTGGAATCCAAGGTAAAAACAGAGAATGGATAAAGAACAATTGCAATGATAAAAGCACTATATATATATATATATATATATATATATCCAACCAATAGTCATGAACTTTCAGACACTTATTACCAAATAGGTCCCAACACTATGCAACAATTGTAAACGTTTATAAAGTACATGGTCAAAACCCAGCTCTGCTGAAGATCTCAATGGGTCTCCTTCATAGTCAGAAGTCAGGTTCAGTGGCTCACACCCATAAACCCAATACTTAGGAGATGATGACAGGAGGTTCAGATATATTGTTGGCTGTATCGTGAATTCAAGACCAACCTGTGCCATAATATTTTGTTTTCAAAACCAAAAACAATTAACAAAAAGAGACATATTTAAAGAGACATGGGAGAAAGGAATAAAGCAACCATTCACGCAATATCATGTATAATAGTAAGTGCTCAAGCCCCCAAAAAGGCTACTTGCTAATTCATATGTACACAGAGCACTTATAAAATAACAAAACAGACTTTACCATGAAAGAAGATAACTTTTGAGAAGCTCATTCTTGGACCATAATTCGCCAAACTGTTAACAAAGAATAAAAAGATGACCACACGGTCCTGAATACTTGAAATTCCCAGATATCATCAAAAGGGGAATATAAGCTGAAATGAAATACTATCTGGAAAGATCTGGAAAGGAAGAAGACATACTAAAACATTTAACACCCAAGAAAAGCCACAGAGGATGATTATCAAGAGAAGGATTGTCTTAACAAGCTGGGGACACCTAAGCCCCAGGGCCCTCTATTCACAACGGTTCACAAAGGTCTCTGGGAAGGACTTCTTGGGATAGATCTTTCTTTCTTTCTTTCTTCCTTCCTTCCTTCCTTCCTTCCTTCCTTCCTTCCTTCCTTCCTTCCTCCCCTCTTGTTTTTTAAACATAGTTACATCTTCCCGTAGTTGTGAAGGTTTTTATATCCCATTGGCTGTACAGTACCTCCTTTTCATATCTGCCCCAATTCTATGAGTTATAAACCCCAATAAACTCTATCTTAGTCAAGGTTACTATTGCTATGATAAAACACCATGACCAAAAGCAAGTTTGGAAGAAAAGGTTTGTTTGCTTTACACTTCCACATCCATAGCCCATCACTGAGGGAAGTCAAAGCAGGAACCTGAAGGCAGGAGCAGATGCAGAGGCCATGAAGGAATGCTGCTTACTGGCTTGCTCAGCCTGCTTTCTTATAGTACTCAGCTCCACTAGTTCACAGATGGCACTACCTACAATGGGCTGAGTCTACACATATCAGTCATTAATTAAGAAAAAGTCTTGTCTGTATACAGATCTTCTAGAGGCATGTCTCAATTGAGGTTCTCTCCTCTCTGATGAGGGAAGAGTCAAGTTAACATAACCTGACACACTCCTTTCAGTATAAATGCCATCCCAACATCCCACGGCCAGAACTCCTGGAGGATGACACTCCTGGGCAATCCATGCTTCTCTGCAGAGGGCTGCTGACATGGAGTAACCACGAGCATTTACCGACAAGGACCGTGTCTGGGCATTGAAGGACACTTGTCCTCCTTGTCCTCAATTAGAACTCACTTCTATTAATTTTGAAAGATAAAAAGCTTCTCTCACATACGAGAGAAAATTGAACCCTGTGGAAATCTCTCTGCTAGATTTGCTTCTGCCCAGATTTGATGTTAAGACTAGATTTTGCAACGGTCTCAGAACTTCTAGAACAAGTTTCAAAACTCAATTTTATCCAAACTAGCAGGGGAGAAGGCTCCCTGGGAAAGCAGGGCTCTTCCAATATCCAAGCAGAAGAAATCGGAATGTTGGCACTATTGGCAGGCAAGAGCCTCAGAGGACAGTTGGAAGAGTTGGAGGAGCCTGGAAGACAGTTGCTATTCCTGCCCTGGTCTACTAGTAGAAACAGATGCAGAGAACATGGATTAAGATGGGTGGGACCATCCCATTGTAGATGATGCCTGTGTCTCTGCAGCATCCCAGGGCTGTACCTGACACTTCTCTGAAAACCCCATTGAAAAGCTGGGTCATTCTTTGGAGTTGCCTCTTAAAGGAAGGGTGTTCAAAACATTTCTCCATGGGAGAGAGGTGGTTCATGGTCTTTTGACAGAGCTGAGATGAATCAATGACTTTCTCACAGGCAGTATGGACAGGAATGAACAAGCTGGAAGAGCCCCTCTCTTGTTTATAGGCACTCTCCCAAAGGTACAGCCAGAACAATGTGAGAGAAAAAGAAAGAGTGAAATGTGAATGAAATGTGAGTGAAAGCAAGATTCAGCTGCATGCAGTTCAGTCCCATGGAAATGAACTATGAAGACCTAGTCTGGTTCTTGATTCACACACACACACACACACACACACACACACACACACACACTTCTGCAGCATTCCATCTGGTGGTGAAATGGTGAGAACTCAAAATGCCAAACACCGCAGAAGGCAGCAAGAAGACTCTATCATCACACTGACCCACTCACTGCTACCAACTGGGACCCTGGGATGTGCCAGGAACTGTGTTCTCAGATATAGCAGTGACTATAGTACATGGAAACAAGCAGCTGATGAGTGAGCACATAGACCAGGGCCTTGTCACTCCCCTCTAGGTATGGACTCAACAGAAACACAGGCGTATGCACAGCAGAAGACATGAACCCAAATGTCACAGCAATACAGGTCAGTATATCCAGAGTGCTTGGGACCAGAAGTGTGGAAGGTTTCAAACCTCTTCAGATGTTGGGATAGATAGAATAATGTGGTCTCTGGGAGATAGAACCCATGTCTCAACATGAGACTCCTTTATGCACCGTACACACATCATAAAAGTGATTTACATAATATTCTTAATTATTGGTACACAAGACGAGATTTCATGGTGTGAAACTTTCTACAGGTGATGGCATGATATTGGTAAGAAATTTTATATTTTGAAGCATTTGGAATTTCTGGATTAAACACGCTCAACTGTTAGTGTTGATTGTAACTCCAGTGTTGACTGTAACTTAGACAACTTCTAAGTCTAACCACACTAGAATAAAATGTGACCTATCCTTATAACGTGAGAAAATCTGGTGAGAGAGACAGCACCGTCAGCCAGGCAGCAGATGCCATCCAGAGATAATCCATCATGTGGGCCCCACAGAGACACTGCATGGATTTACAGAGAAGCCACCAGTATCTCAGGAACCGAAAATCTGTAGTAATTCAAGACACTTCCTTTGACAAGCAAGCCAGATTTCTCTAGGGCTGACGTCTGTGCTAGCATCTACAGAAACTTCCACTCCGTAGTGAATGTATGGAGAGCAGAGGTTGATCCCCTATCTCACTCTTCACATTTTTCCTATTCCCTGTCTTTGCTTTTATTATCTTTCTCTCACATGTACAAGCTAACTTTTGAACAGAGAAATATGAATCTCTGGGTTGATTTTATTTGTAAGTAAAATAAATAAAAGAAAAAATAATGCACTGCTATGCACACCAGATGCACCTCCCAAGAATGGTGGTAAACAAAATACGGCAAACAGAAAGCTCATATGCCATATGGCTTCATGAGTAAAATTCATCCTTGTAAACATGCATTTTTATATTATAAACCAGACTGACTACTGCCCTGCTCCAAATTCTCCAATAGCCACTCACCGTGCCTGGAATCAAGTCCAACAAGTGTGTCATAGTTGGCCCCTGTTCATCCTTTACTTAACACAGTAAAACTAATCTGGCATAGATTCTGGGAGAGTGGGAAGTAATGAATGAGATAGGTATGAGGAAATAGGATTCCAGAGCCACTAATCTAACCTTCTACAACCCTCCCTCCTTCCTACCACCCACCCTCCTTCCTACCCTCCCTCCTTTCTTCCTACCCTCCCTTCTTCCTGCCCTCCATTTATCCTTCCTACCCTCCCTCCTTGTTACCCTTCCTCCCTCTTTTGTTCCTCCTTCCCTCCCTTCATTGGTGTTGGGAACTAAACCCAGTGCCCATGGTAGGCTAGTGTTTTGCCCCTATGTAGACCATACTGGCCTTGAACTCACAGAGATCCACTTGTCTCTGTCTCCCTGGTGCTGGGATTTAAAGGTGTGCACTACCATGCCTGACTGAAAAATTTAAAAGTTACGTGACCACTTTTCTTTGCCCAAGGAGACACACACACACACATGTACAGAGACTTGTGTCTATAACCATATCCTGTCCTCTGCTTTCCTGCAGTTTCTCCACTGGACGAGGTCACCTGAATGTGAGATGCTCTGTCAGCTCTTTCAGCAAAGGAAAACAGAAGCTGCCCTGAACCCGGCTTCCTGTGAGCTTCAGCTACTGGCCTTCCACCACGCTGCATGATGAGTGTGCATGTGCCATTGCTTCCTACACCTCAGCTGGGCCTCCATTCCCTCCCACCCATAATGGCCCCTGGGAAGTCATGGTGGCCCCCAGCCAGACCGGTGCCCTGCAACCCTTAGTTCTGAACACAGTTGGCCTTTTCCTTCTGAAAGATGCTTTCCAGCACTTGGGAATGAGCCTTGCCTGGTTTGTCTCCCCACCCCACCCCCCTGCCTTGCTCCCAGCTTTCACTCACTATCCACAGCACTTCAAGTCCATCCACATCATAAGCTGCCCATCCACCTCCCTCCACCTTCCTCACTCTGCTCTGAGGCTGTGGTTTCTTCTGCCTCTCCCCTCACCCCATGCCCATCGTACACAGCATCTGCAATGAACATATTCCCAACCTTCTGCATGAGCATGAGTCCCCTGTCTCTGCTCAGGCCTCTACTCACATCACCTCCCCTGTGTACCAGCCAGGGCTCCATGCATCTTCCCAGCCTCTGCTAGTTCCTTCCTGTTTCACCTCTTTCCCTTTATCCCTGCTTTAAACTGTATTGCTGTGTTAGCTTCCATATCTGTTCCATGAGGTACTAAGCTCTATGGGAACAGAAAGTGGGCAATGGCCAGAGCCCATGGAGATTAGCTCCTAAAGATGCTCAAATTCCTTATAGAAAATGTTGTAATATTTGCATGTAACTGATACACACCCTCCTATGTGCTTTAGCTTCCTGCACATTCCTATATGCTTTAAATAACCACGCAGTTCCCTATGGTACCCAATGCAGTATAACTGTCACATACATAGTTGTTATTGTTTGGAAATGACAAGAAAATACTCTGCCCATGTTTAGTAAAAGTCTAATTTTTTTTCTTTCTATTTTCCATCCATGGTTGATTGACTACCAATACACAACTTGTGAATCGAAAGAGCCATTGTGTCTGTGGGTGGAGGAGGATCTTGGATGGATAGATAGGCAGGTGAGTGTTAGGAAGATCCCAAGAGAAAACACACCTCTTAACAGAACCAGGTCTTTCTGTTCATGGTATGAGGTGCCAACACTTTCACAATGAAAAGCAGGGGGGAAAAAACACAGCTAACCACATACCTTTGTCCTGGTGGCAGACACCATTGGTGAAGACAGGAGAGTCAGGTACCCGGGCCACGGAGGGGCAGGGGGCAGAGCTCCAGGATAGCAAACTTCCCCTTGTGCTGTTGTTGAGGCTCCCGAGTCTCATGAGCCAATGATCAGACAAGGAGGAGCTGGTAGAGCCTGCAGAAGAAGCAAAACAGAGCTGAACAAGGTACATCTCTGAGGAGCCTGCAGGTAGGCACAGAATTGTTCTACCACAGGTTTCCAGGCCAACCCCAAGAGTCGCAATGTGATCCTATCTTTCAGTCTTGGACTAACAGAACCAGAGGGGAACTATAGAAACAAAGGTGAATGGCCAGAAGGGAAGCCTACAATGAGATATCCTTGGAACCATGGAGGTTTAGAAGCCTTCAATGGGACATCCTTGGAACCATAGAGTTTAGAAACCTACAATGGGACATCCTTGGAACCATGATGTTTTAGTGAGCACAGGAAAGATAGTTCCTTAGTGCATTCAAATGTCTTCCACGAAATTATTTGTTGCCAACTCTGGCTTCCTAAATGGGACTACTTTTCCAGAGCCAGATTTCTAGGATTTTAGTAGTCACATGTAAAGACATAGTCAGAGTGATAGCATTTGCCCCCAGCACCCATGGCAGCAGATCCTATAGACCAACATACAGTGAACATACCAAGTTAAAGGGAACCAAGTCTTCAGAACAGCATTGAAGATACCTCCTTCTGGCCTTCTCTAATAGGTTTATTATTGTTAAACTACATATTACTTGAGGAGTTTACTGAGTAGCACAAGCTAGTCCAAACTAAAGATCCTCCTGTCTCAGCTTCCCCTGGGATGAGATTATAGGTATGAGTCACCATGCCTGGATCTAAGTGTTTTATTCCTCTCTCATGTCTGCCTTCTATAAATGGAAGGCAGGTAGAGTTAGTTTTGATTCAAACCCAAAGACTCTTCATTTTCTCTAGCTATTTTCCAATAATGATTAGGAAAAAGTGTGTTGTGTGTGTGTGTGTGTGTGTGTGTGTGTGTGTGCACGCCGCCAACAGCACATATGTGGAGCTCAGAGGATGCAGGAATAGGTTCTAAGGATCAACTCAAGTTGCTAAGGATGGTGGCAAGCATCCTTATAGCTGAGCCGTCTCACTGGTCCAGAACATCTCAACTCTTAATATAACATCCAAACCCACCCCCTCCTGAGCTGTGGCACATACCTCTCATGGAGCTGCTTGCTGACCAGGGAGGGATGCTGTTCCGCTTCTGATAGAACAGGATGTAAGCCCCTCTGGTGTTGACCTCATCCTCTCGCAGGGGCTCCACTGTGCTGTCGTCATAGCTGTACCACTGGCCATCCAGGGAGTTCCGGCAATAGGCTGCAAAGGTTCAACCCCCAAGTTCAATGCTTAGAGCCACAAGGCAAGAAGATGCTTCCCACAGGCAGAGCTCAAAAATGGAGATGCTTAAACTAGGACGACAAAAATGTCCATTTTTAGATAGAACTGATTTCTGTAAAACCAGAAAAAGACAAAGTTTCACAACCAGGGTATCTTACCCAGGGAGCTCACTGGAAGGTGGGTGAACACTGTCATCTCATCCAGCACAGTCCCTCCTAACATGGGGCCTCTGTTACAAGGTCAGCCAGTACTGTTCTCCACCACTCATCCAATTATGCTGAGACATGTCAAAGTGCACATCTCTTAATGATCGTGGAAAAGAAAATGAGACTCCTGGTGCCTTTTCCTACTTAAGGACTGGAGCCCAACATTTATAGAAAGATGACCATGATTCCGACCACCTCCAACCAGCTATAAACACTTGGCCTTCCAAGCTCAGTGCACAGCCCCCAAGCCCACTGGTCCTGAAGTTGGCCAACTTTAGTGATTGGCCAGACCAGCAAATACTCCAGGCCTTACCAGAATGTACAGAAATCAGCTTAGCTAAAAATGCACATTTTTGTTGCCCTACTTTAAGCATGCCCATTTAAGCATGTCTGAGAAAGGCCTTGTGCTTTTACTTGTCTCTCCCTTTCTACAGTATTAACAAGGGTTTACATGGTCCACGCCTTTAATCACAGTTGTCTCAATAGGAGACTCCCACGACACGCATATAGATGTAGCTACATCTATGTCTTAACTGTTCTTGCTGCCAAGCCAGAACCTGGGCTGCACAGGTCCCATGAGCCCTAGCTTTCTGACTTTTGCACTCTTCCCAGCATAGTACTCTCAAAGTATATGTCTAGAATACTTTGTCGGTCCCCAGGGTAAACTCTCACTGGAGGCTCAGAGACCGCCTCCCACAGCAATCCACGCCTGCCTGCGCCACTGCTGTTTTCTACCAATCTCTACAGAACAGTTATTTTGAAATGTACACCAGGAGATGCTTTTACTCCCCTACTGAAGACCTGGAGCTGGCCACTGTGACATAGTAAAACATTTCCTAAAACTCTTGGACTCTCTAAAGTATCTTTGTATATGCTGATGATGTGTGATGGCTGCAGCCTCTATCTAAGTGGAGTCAGGGTGGAGGTCAGTCCTGAAGAAGGCCAAGGAAGCAGCCGCAGGTTGGGACTTTAGGGCAATGAGAGGAGAAAAAGTCAAAGCCTAGAACAGAACCAAACACAGAAACGTAGAATCACTAAATTAAAGGGACCTTAGTAATGGTCTTGCAACAACAGGTTCATGGTAGGGGAACATCAAGAAACTCCAGATCACAGACTTAAATGTGAAAATCAAAAAACCTCAAAAGCACTGGAAGGCAACAGAGGAATACAGTGAAACGGGCTTTTCCAGCCACACCTCAAAGTCCAAAGTCATAAAAGGAATGGTAGACCAGTTGGCTACCTGGAATAATGAAATGTAAGCCTTCAGCAAGACAAGTGACTTCAGGATCCGTTGGGACAGATGCTAAGGAGAGGCTGCTAACAATAGCCACATGGGAAACAGTCAAGGACACAGAACAGGACATTCAGGGCTCTTCAACACTGAAGAGGCTAAATATGAACTAACATCCCCCCATTAGACTGGCAAAACTTGGGGAGGGGAGGTTCACCCACATAGGCTGTGGCAAGCTCTCCTACGTGGATGCAAACACTCTCTAACCTCTCATACCCACCCCTACCCTAGCAACCTCCCCAGCAACAGAAGAAAAAAGAACTCATTGTGGAAACTATAGTGTGTCACAGTGTGTTTAAAGGTCTCTCTTTAGGTTGCCAGTTTATAACCATTTTTTTTTAATTTTTAAAAATAAATACAAGAAGGTTTCCAGAACTGAAGAGCAAGCATAGTGCCTCCCGAGTCCTGGTGAATGAAAAGACCCACACAGAGGGGCAGCCTGTGAAATTCCAGGGCAGCAGTGATAAAGGACCTGAAAGCTTCCAGAAAGAAACTAGATCCCAGAAAAGGAAAGGACACTGGCTGCCCCATCTCCAAAGCAAGAGCCTCGTCCTTACCCCCATTCCCAGGGACATTCCTGTCTGAAGACTATGGGACACTGACCATTGACCTAGAATTCTATGTCCAACCAGGCTGCCATTCAAGGGTAGCAGTGACTCAAATGTTGTACTTCCACTGCCCTCTCTTCAGAGCCAGTAGGTGTGCTCCCCTAAATGAAGAAGCTGGTGATTGTCTACGGTACCCTGTATGGAATACCTACTACTGCCTCTTTACTAAACCAGCATAATTCCTAACCACATGCTAAGTATTTACCCTTATACTCACAGATAAGTGTTGTTCTCACCCCTCACCAAAGAAATTTCTCTTCGCAATAGACAGAGACCAGTACAGAAAACCACAACTGACCAAGCTGCAGAGAACAAGAGACCATGTGGTACCCAGCCCCAGCTGACACATCTACAACACAGCTCCCGCACCTAGGGCTTGGAACATTGAGGAAGTGTGGGGAGATTGTAAGAACCAGAGGAAAAGAAGTCTGCTGTGAGACTGTCTCCTAGAATGTTAGGGAAGCTTCACCCATTAAGTCTCAACCACATGGCCACCTAAACAAGATCTGAACAGGGACAACAGCCATAGGCACGGTAACATGGACTGAGTAAACCTCATAGGGCCTCCACCCTAGAGCAAGAAGTACAAGCAAATAAGGAAGAAATAGTCTTTCTCAGGAAAGATCTCCCCTTCTTCAATTGGTTATCTAATACCAAGTTATCAGGCCTGGGATTACACATAACATTATATAGACTGAGCATGTTGTAGTCCATGTTTAGGAATACATATGTATACACATACACAATTAAAAAGAGATCATGAATTTGAGAGAGCAAGGTGGGAGTACATGAGAGGGACTGGAGAGAGGAAAAGAGGACAAATGACATAATAATATTTTAGTTTTAGAAAAGTAAATATTATTATTTTTAAAATCTGAGATAACTATAGTGGGAAAGATGGTTCCTGAGATGCGTATACACATAGATTTCAGGGGATTTGTGCTGAGCTATTTTTAGCCCAGAGGAAAAAGACTGAGGCTCTGACTGGACAGGGTCCTCCAGGCTGACACTGGTAGGCCCTGTCACCTAGGGCAGGACAGCTGTGCAGGACGGGTTAGGTACCAAAGCAGAGCAGCACAAGAGTAACCTGGCGCCCACTGTAGCCTTTGTGTGACCAGCCAAGTCCCATCCTTCAGCCTTTCTCTGTTCACTCACGAGGTCTTTGTTTCCCTCTTTCTCTCTGAGGGCACTACTAACAGTGTGGCATCTGAGAACACATCCCAAGCCTCTCATGAGGCTCACAGGGATCAGCCTCCACAACTGTGTACCCACTGGACATGGCACTGCTGCCGTCAACAGCTCTCCTACAGGCTTCTGTGATCACCAAGATGGGACAGAAGGAACAGCATTGGTCAAGAAGTGGTCAGTCACACCATCTCTGAGAATACCCGCAGGGAAAGTTCCACTGTGAGAGTTGCTCAGCAGTTTGTTTTTCTCTTTGTCTACTGCTTCTAAATGACCCAGATAAATAGAAATTAAAAGCACCCCACAAAATAAAGGGATGCTAATCTAGTAAGTAAGACTCTGTGTTATATCATGAATGAGGGCAAACATCACATCCTGGTTCTGGTACTTTACCCTCCCATATTTGATGTGCCTGAAAATACAAGACATTACTGATATCATAGTGCAGCACTCAGTCTAAGTCAACACCAGCTTCTCAGAAGACTGGGTACTGTCTCTTTGTCCCCTGTGTGCTGTGGGTGACACACCAGCCACAATGAATGGGAAGAGTTCTGGCCTTCAAGAAGCACCAATTCTGGGGACATCTTGAGGCTCTGGCTAGAGCCAAGTCCCATGGCAATGGCTGCTGCGCACAGAGAGGCATGGCAAGGCTCACCTGTGTAATGCCCACCTTGCAGACTGCCATGGTGGTTGCAGACAGCATACAAGTCGTAGAGGAAGTCCAGTGGGTAAGTGGTCGGGAGGCAGATCGGCTGCTTCCAGGAGGGCCAAGGGCCAGGCCCTGCCTTGGAGTTGGTGCTCCTCCGTGCTACATGGGGAGCCATGTTGAGTCCAGACAGTGGGAACTTCACCAGCGTGGAGAGCTTGTTCCTTCGCTCTCCCACCTGACAGAACCGTTTCAGATGAATGATCAGGATGTCAGGCAGAGTCCATAAACTCAGCTTTACCACACCCTGCTGGAGGACTTGGCAGTGAGGGCACTTCCATGCATCATCCTGGGCCAGCTGGAAAGGAAGCCATCAAGACTATGAGGACACCACAGTACACAACCAACCCAACACAAGGCAACCAGCTCCCCTCCCAGCCAGGGAGTAGAATGGTGGAGGAGGGGAGAGGGGACAGACCTGCTCCTCCTTGGTATAGGACTGAAAACATTCGTCCAGGGTACAGCTGGGCTGCTGGTGTGCCTGCTGCTGCCGCCACACACTGTCTGCATCCTGGACCCGTTCCTCCTGGAGGCTCCCGAACAGGCTGGATGGAATGAGGGGGCACAGCATTCAGAGCTCTCCCTCCCAGGAGGATCTGACTGCCTCTATACAGGAAACCTAGGCAGGGCATCGGACAGGCAGAGCTACCCTGCCTGTGGGTTCCTAAAACCTCCTGCACCCCTGACTTCGCACTTACTCTTAGGGAACCACCTGTCTCCCTGACCAGCCCCTCAAAGAATCAAGTCCTAGGCTTACCCAACAGAACCAGCTTTAGTACCTGGCAAGAGAGGAGGTGCTACTTGATGGTTGGAATCATGTCCTCTTACAAAGTCTGGCTGATGTGCTGAGGTGCTATGAGAGGCAGCCAAGTGACGTGATGAGCCAGATTCAAGCCAACCAGGCTGGGTTCAAACCCCAGCTCTGTGTGCACGAGCTCTGTGCGCAGGAGCCATGTGACTCAGGCGTTGCTTAACCTCTGTGCATCTTAGTTTCAACCTCTAGGCAACTCATAGTCCTCCTACATAGCTCATTGAAAATAAGACGAAACCAATAGCTCATTGGAAATAAGTGCTCTGAGCAGTGAATGGCCTGGGCTGAGGGTTACATGAGCATTTACTACACCTAACACCCCCACTGACCCCATCATGGTCACTATGCCCATCGTGGCTATTCAAATAGACAGTTGTAAGTTCTCGCAGAGGAATGGTGTCCATCATCTTGAGATGTGTATGCCAGATCTTATACTCTAATTAGAGGAAACTCTAGGACCAGGAAAAGTTTATGGTCAGAGACCCATATTCCAGTCAAGCTCCGCAGGAGTAACATTCTATTAACTCACCGCTCTGTGACAGAGCTATCCCATTCCACAGCCAGCTTGACATGAGGAGGACCTCCTGGCCTCCTGAGGTGCAAAGCCCTGAGAAGAGAATGAGGAAGCCTGTCAAAAACCAGATCCTTCCCGAAGCTCTCTGGGCTCAGCGGTTGGCTTTCCCCCTCCTCCCTGGCAGAATGTTCCAAACAAAAACACCACAAAAATGACTACAAACCACACTGAAGGTTTCTAAGTCTGCTGAAGGCCTTAGCTCTCTGCCTACCTCTTAATGTCCTTTCACTGAGGTTCTCAAGAGATGGGAGTTCTAAAGCCTTCTAGCTTCTAGGTTCAATTAACTGCTTTACCAAAGGTCCTGCTACTTCTTCAGGGTCTACAAAACACATTGCCATGATTTGAATATGAAAGGTCACCCACATGCCATACCACCAGCTGGTGACATTCTTTAATAGGGAAGCTTATCTGGAGTAGGTCACTGGTGGTCACTAGATATCCTGTCTCTAACTTCTTGTATCTCTGTTTCCTGGTGCACGTGAGGTAAAGAAGCTCCTCTAGCATGTGATAATCACCATATCTACTCACATGTGTCACCACAGGTCCCAGAACAACAGAGCCAACTGAACTGAAACCATGAGACAGAGTAAATCTTCCCTTCCCTAAAGGAACTGGTCACAGCACCACAGAGTCAAAACACCCAAACGAGCATCTCACACAAAAAGGCAGTATTGATGAAGCCCCAGGAGAACTAACCCCGCTGACCACAACAACGCAGAAGGAGCCGCTGCAAACCTGCCCATACCACTCAAAGTCTTGCAAACCCTCCAAGGCATAAAAAAAAATCTCAGTGAGTAGAACTTCGCTCCTCCAAACTTCTGGGACTCCACTCATTTCAGAAAAGCAAGAGAAATGAAGAAAGGAAGTGAAGGGTGGCAAGTTTTACCCTGAATCAAGAAGAAAAGTAGTGGCCAAGTTCACGCCCAAAATATTGTTTAGAATGTGTGACACTGTCCCAAGATTCAATAGGAAAGTTCTGGACTCACAGAACTTTCATACAGTGTACTCTTAGGGAGGACACACACCAAGTACAATGCCCATTCCTCATTTTCAATGTATTTTGCATTACTTTGTCCCACCACTTTTATGTACTTAGGTGCTTCAAGTTCCTGTCATAGATGGTACACTAGTATAGACTGGATCCAGCCTGGAGAGCACATGTTGAGGAATTAATTGTCATCTCAACACCGAATGCCACAAGGACCCTTCTTTCCTAGTACTTCCTTCCTGTTAGACCAAAGCAGGTCCTGGCTGACACAGCTCCTCTCTCCCTAACTTACCAGCTAAGAAGGGTATAAATGGGGTATTCTGGGGAGACTTCTGGTCTACTTCTCATTCCAGATTAGCAGCTCAAGCTGACCAAGTCAGGAAACCAGAGAACCTTACAGTGGACTATGCTCTATGGGAATATCAACAAAGTATCAGATTACTAATGCAGACAGCAAAATCACCCTGTGGACACTGTGCCAGCCCTGAAGACATCTACACAAGGCTTCACTGTGACAAGTATTGAACAGACAAGCAGGGCATCATGAAGTCAGAGGCACAGGCTTGTCAGCCCCCTGAGGGGGCTTAGCCCTAGTCCATAACCTTTTACAGTTTAGAACTGATGACACAGCTATATCATTCTCACCCAGCTCTAAGGGGACACTCATCCTAACTGCTCTGAAGCATGACCTAACCACATGGTGGGTGCATCAGTTAGACCAATCTGGGTGCAAACTCAGGTTTCTCCAGTCACCAGCTGTGTAAGTATGAGCAAGTGATCTCTGGTAGTCTCGTTGCTCCCTCATCTTTGAAGTGGCCATACTTGGACATAGGGTTAAAAAAAAAAAAAAAGCAAAATGTGTCTAAGGACCCAACAATGTAGCTGGTACTAGAGAGGAACTGATAAAGAATGGCTAGCATTATCAGTAATTTTATTGTTACATAGTCTTCTTCTGTAAGCCTAGCTCAGTAAGAGCACGAGCCATCTCTTCCCTTACCTGTCAACTGCCCAGTGACAAAGGGGCCGGCTGTCCTGTGGAGATAAGTAGCTGCAGGCCAAGGAGAGCCCCACAACCCGGATGGAGAATAGAGTCCCCAGGTCCTGCCATGATAAAACCAGAGGCAATAGTTTATCACGTAATCCCTGTGGCAGAGCAACTGACTCTGTGACACATAAATTAATCAAAAGCACAAGCACTCTATAGTATTTGAAATATTTTCTTAATAACTGGTATTTAAAATGGAGAGACTCAAAGGCTGCATTGTTTTGAAGATTCAGTCTTTTAATACAGTGACCTAATGCCATGCTTGATCCACTGAACGTAACCTCACACACAGTGAACACAGTATACATGAAAACAGGTGTTTAACTGAAGTAGATACCGATAAATAGAAAGTAAAATCGATTTTTAGTCAATTATTGATAATTAGTTCAACCTTCTTGATGGACAAGATTATCATCACCACTAATAAGACAGCCGTGTAAAAACAACTTCATACACACATGCTGATATTCTAGCATTTCTGACACTGAAGCAAGTCTTACGGAGATACACTCACATTGTAGGTGCTTCAAAAAGAAAAAATCAGTGGGACAAATAACCCAACTCAAAACTGGCCAGAGGACCTGAATACATACTTCTCCAACACATGCAAATAACAAAAGTGTGACAGAAGACGGTTGCTACTATTTGTAAATAGGAATTGTGAACCAAAGAATCAAGACCACAATGAGCTGTCATTTAAACCCACCAGAACAATTATATTTCTATCTATATTCTAATTCAAAACGGGGAGAGAAGTAAGTGTTGGGGAGAATGTGAAGAAATGGGAACCCACACGCACAGCTGGTGAGACTGTATAACAGTGGCGTGGAAATCACCTCAGTTTCTCAAAAGGTTGTGCCTACAGATACCATCTGGTCCATTAACGTTACCCTGTAAAGGGAGGTGAACTGTTAAGTGTGGGGACTTCAAGAGATGTTTGCAAACCCATGGTCAAAACAACATTGTTCCCTACAGTCAAAAGGTGGGAACAACTCATATATTAGTAACAGATAAATAGGTAAATGAGATGTAATGGATACCACAACTCAATTTCACCAGGGCTTAAAAAAGAAGGCTTGGAATAGACATGAAGTTTGGTGGTAGAGCACATTCTAAGCAGGCTCTGGGTCAGATCCCAGAAACACACATGCACACACACACACTAAGAACACACACACAAATAACATACACACACCCACACACTAATAACAGAACAGTAGAAATGTACAATCTTTGTGGTAGTGACTCATCACCTTTACCTCCAGCCTGAACTTCTTCTAAGCTTGGGAGAGCTTTATCATGTGCAGGACCTGGAGGTCCATCTTAGGCACACTAGGAGCTAGTGGCTGGAGGAAAATCTGGTATATGCTACAGGTGTAAGGGGCCAGTGGGAACGGAACAGGGTATTCTGTTATTCTGTTAAATGAAAATGGATACAGAGGTTTTTGTGGATCATTTTAAAAACTGAGAGTACCATAATCGTTATACAGGATGGCAAACCCAATTAACATATACTTATGAATGGTTAAGTTATATATTTGCCAAAAAAAAAAAAATCAATGCAGTCTGCATTCAAATGAAGAAATAGTTTTAAAGCTGTCACTCAAAAACTTGGCTACAATCAAAAAATAAAATAACATTTCCTTCTAAATTAAAGCCGACAGCAGACATCTGTACTTAAAATCCTGGGTATGTCAGATTCCGTCTGGCAAGAAAAAAGGAGGAAAGTATTATAATTCCAGGAAAGAGTAATGTCTAGCACTTTGGAAGACCAAAGGTCCAAACCACAGTGAGACAACTGTGAGGGGCTGCAGTGGCTGTGGCAGCTGCAAGGAGAGCAGGAGCAACAGGCAGGACAAAGCTAGAGCCATGTATAAGGTTGTTCTGTTTCAATGTAATTTAATTATTTGTCTCCCTGGGTTTGTTTTTACTGAACACTTGGTCCATATGGCAGCCTATTAGGAGGTAGGGTCTCATGAGAGATGCTTAGGTTATTGGGGCATCCTCAAAAGGAACTCCAAAACCCTAGTTCTTCAACTCTCCCATCACACCTGAGGTATGATGTCTTTGTTCCCATATGTTCTGCCACAGCATGTCACCACCTGTCATTCTCATGGGACCTGAATCTATCTAAGTGCCATGTCTTAGAACCCTCAACACTCCCAGGTCTATAAGCCTTTCTTCTTCATGAACCAGTCTCTGTGGGGATTAAACATAGTGATTTGATACTGAGTAGCACGCAAAAGTAGACAGACCAGTGGTTCTCAATCCCCAAACAACCCTTTCATAGGGGTTGACTAAGATCACCTGCTTATCAGATACTTAGATTACCATTCATGAGCAGTAGTGAAATTACAGTTATGAAGTAGCAACAAAAATAATTTTATGGTCGGGCGGTGGTGGTGCACGCCTTTAATCCCAGCACTTGGGAGGCAGAGGCAGGCGGATTTCTGAGTTCGAGGCCAGCCTGGACTATAGAGTGAGTTCCAGGACAGCCCGGGCTACACAGGGAAACCCTGTCTCGAAAAAACAAACAAAAAAAAATAGTAATAATAATAATTTTATGGTTGGGTCACCATAATATGTGAAACTGTATTAAAGGGTTGTAGCATTGGGATGGTTGAGAACTAGTCTAGACAGTGAAGTTCAGGGACTACTGTCAAAAGACAAAAATACTCATGTATCCACCAATGATAAATGTGTGTGGTTAATCTATGGTTTTGACTAGATCAAACGAATAGCTGGAAGCCTGCTAACCTCAGAGGCTGTGGTTCAAATTGGCCATGGAAGGTTGTACACTTTCTAAGAACGTTAATTTCAATCCAGGAGAAAAAAGAAAGGTTTCCTTTGTGAGTCCTAACTGACTGGGCCTTGCTGTTTGCACAGGGAGACCACCCTTAACCAGATCCCAAGATCTTCATGGAGGCAGCCAACCCTGCATAAAGAAACAGTGCTGATCTCACACACCCAAGTTTAAATGGTGACCATAAAACATGTTTTTTCAGTGATAACTCTCTTTTCTATAATTCATGTAAATTAATTCTCTCTAGCAAATGGCTCATTTTTATAAAAAAAAACCACTTTCCTGTCCTCTATTCTAGAGTAAGCCGATTCATTTTAGAACCTTCAATGTATGCTCACTATGCTTAATCTCTTCAGCTCAATTTTGAGAACTCTGGATATTTTCTTTTCAAATTACTGTCATGTGG
This sequence comes from Mastomys natalensis, assembly GCA_021653895.1. Lineage (NCBI taxonomy): Eukaryota > Metazoa > Chordata > Mammalia > Rodentia > Muridae > Mastomys > Mastomys natalensis. Next base: position 18,598 of record JAJTUV010001716.1, on the reverse strand, counting down.
AGCCAATCTTTGATACAGTATTAAAAGGATTAAGGCTGGGGCTTGAAAGATGGCTCAGTGATTAAGAACGCTTGCTGCCCTTGCATAGGAACCAGATTCAGTTCCCAGCACCTACATGAGACAGCTCACAACTACCTGGAACTCCAGTTCCAGGTGTTCAGACTCCCTCTTCTGGCCTCCTCAGGTAGTGCACACATATATGCACATACGGATAAGGTAGCACACACATATACATGAATAAAAAAAAAAAACCAACGTTTTAAAACCAGTATGGGTTAAGTAAGAGGGCTATCCTGAGAGCCTTGCCACCATCTGAGCACGCAATTCCTAGAGCACATCATGCCCAACACCACATTCACCAACAAGGAAAAGCATCCAGCGGCAGGCTGAGGCTTCCTGCATTTGAATCCTGCTAACCACACTCGTGTTTTGATTACTTCTTAACATTGAAGGACTGTAAGGACACAGATGCAGTAAATGCATGCAACAAGGTAAGGAACAGGACCAGTTGAGGAAGGGAGAGACAACTGAAATAAATGCTCACATGAAAGTGGTCTCATCCCCTTTTAACAGTCCGTAGCACACAGTCTGGGGGACAGCTGCCACTATTACTAGGGAGCCTGACCTACTTGTGGAGAAGCTCACTTCTAATTCAGGCTCTTTAGTACAGCGAACAGATCCTTTAGACATAAAGGTTTGGACAAATATAGTGAAGGTTTTTAACAAGTTGCTTTTTGGTATGAACCCTAAATCAAATGTACAGGGTCGTCTTTGAGTAGGAAGAAACAGCCATTGTGAGAGATTATCTATATAAAACAGTTTGGTATAACCCCGTTGAAAGGCTCTTATTAAACAGTTTCTAAACCAGAACACGACTGACACGACCTTAAAGCTCCTAGCACCTTCCCTGCCAGATTAGTTCTTAACACAGAAGCTGTAAATCTACGGTTTTATGGTTGCTGAAAGTCAATGGGTTTTAAACTTCCTTAAAAATTTTCAGGACAAGACGGTATTTTTTCCTTGAGCTTTTAAACTCAGTTTCTCAAAACAAAATTATTTTACTATCAAGATTTCACTCATGGACATTCGTCTCATCAGCCGTCAATTTTTCACAGAAATTACATCTCAAGGGCTAGCAGCATGGCTCAATAGGCAAAAGCACTTGTTGCCAAGCCTGACAACCTGAGTTCAATCCCTTCCACACTCACATGGCCAAAGAAGAGAACCGATTCCAGAGAGCAGTCTCTGACACTTATGTGCATCATGCACAAGCATGCACATAAACACACACAATAAGTAAAGAAAAATGTATTTTAAAAATATAAACAAAAAATGAAAAGAAATTCTGTTTCAAGCCAGCGGTGGTAACTCATGCCTTTAACTTCAGAACTTGGGGAAGTTGAGGCAGGAGGACTGTCACAAGTTCAAGGCCAGCCTGGACTACAAAGTAAAATTTTGTTTCAAGAGAGGTTGGGGGAGAAGAAAAAAAAAAAAAGGAAATTTTATCAAGTACCTTCAAATTTTTATCTAGATGTGTAAGCTACAATTTACTCTGTGCCAGCCCTAGTGAAAACTATGGAAAGCCATAAAAACATAAGTTGAGAATAATAATTCAAATGTTGTTCTTTATTTCAGTGGTGTCTCCTAATGTCAGAAGTGAAAACACTACAAGCCACAAAATGATAACTGCTTGCACATAAATGCCACACAAGTACACACACACACACACACACACACTCACCAGACACATTTACACACAGACCTGTGCAGAGACCTCACTCCTCATGAGGCATCGGACCTTGCTGAGAATACACTGTTGAAGCTGGGCCCAGGAGATTGTTCTGTCTTCCCGTATCAAGAACGGTGGCCCAAACCTGAAAATCCAAGGAAATGAGTTATTTCCGAAGAGGAAAATCCAACAAGAGTCATGAATGTTTGCCTTTGCTCTGGTTCCCCTCCAGTGGATTAGTGAATAGTTAGGAGCCAAGCACAATATGGAGTTGCCAGTTGCTTACATATGTTCCACACAGAAGCTGCAGTGCAGACTATTCCAAGAGATGTGCTCCCACACTCTTGGAGAACAGAGGAAAGGGAAGTGGGAACAAGAGCAGGGCATCTAGAAGGCAACCCCATCAGTGTCCTGTTTCTGGAATGTTCTCATTCCTGGGAAGTTTTCCACACCCCAACCCACTGAATGTCCAGAAGTGGGCTTGTTGGTGAGCACAGGATGTCCTGAGGGGCATCAGCTCTGCCACAGGCACCTTGGCTGTGAGAAGATCTGACTGGATAATGCAAAACTGTTGAATTGATGTTGGTAAAACTGAGTACAAACATGAAGGCCCCTGTCGGGATGGGCCCTGTGCTGCCACTGAGTGGACTGATCAGCTCATCAACCTAGTCCTGTGCTGTGAAGCATTTTGAGTTGCTTCCAGTTTGTTAATATTTGAACAATGCTGTTTATGGCAGGAACTACACATATTCTTAGACACAGGCCCTCCACTATGTGTGACCACTTGTCCTCCTAGGATGGAAGTTCTATACATAGAAAGGCAAAGCCAATGCTACTTACCACCAATATACCCTACAGAAAAGCCATGGCAGTTTACCAGGAAGCAGTATCTACTTAGGTCCCCGGATAAAGAGCTGGCTTTTTGTTTTATCATCTTGACAAATAAGTTGCTTTGTTCTTGCTCAGAACGACTAGTGCAGATTTCCTTAGCAATCTGAAGAACTAAAATAGAATCTCACTACTTGAGTTAGAATTTCCTCACTGCCAATGGCACTGAATCTTTTACCCTATGCATATGCTTCTGTGGACTCCTCCTACCATGAAAGGCGTTATCTGAGTGAGAGCTAGATTTTCTGACTGAGGTGAATTCTTCAGTCTCACAAGACATACATATTTTCCCTCATTTCCTTTTGTCTTTAAGTTTTTACATCTGATTTCAGTTTAAAATGTTAATTTTTGAAACATAAGACTCCTCTTTCGTGGCCCCTCTGTTTTATGTGTTATAAAAACAGCCTCTTCTACTCAGAGACATACATATGCTATGTTGGTTTTCTGTTTCGTCTGCTTTGTTGAGAAAGGGATCCACTCAGGGGAGTGCCAGCATGTTCACTGCACTGCTTTTATGGTAACTTTTCTGTGACTACATTTTAATTAATTTGGAATTTATATGGAAAAATTTACAGCAAGAGGACAGATTGTTTTAAAATAAAAGAAAGTTGTTCAGCCTTAATTATTGGATAATGCATCCATCCCAGGACTATGAAATATATCTCATTTTATCATATAGTAAATACCTAAAGATACTTTGGCCTATTTGGCTCTGTGATTATTTTCATATTCTTTTATCCATATCATAATATTTTAAAAATTAAATTTTCACTGAGCTGTATGTCACACTATACACCTATATAGGATTCTAGGAACTAGGTAGGCGGCTGAGACAGAAGATTATAAATTTGGGGCCAGCTGAGCTACATGGGAATTCAAGGCTAGTCTGGGCTACAGAGTAAGATACTATTTCAAAAACACATCAGCGGTGGTGGCAGCATTGTGGTTGTCGCCATCTCTCCTTTCCCCTCTCCCCCAATATTTCTAGTTATTCCTATCATGTTATGATCCCAGATAACTCTTAGAACCGTTTTTATTAATCTGAGCACCTCTCAAAGGAATTCTCCAGTGTTTTTATTTTGTATTGCTTATATAGTGCTATGTCTTGTACACACTAAGCTGTCATGCTACAGCACTGAGTCACACCAGAATTCTCTCTCTGTATTTTAAAGTTTATTTTATTTTGTGAGTATGAATATTTTGCCTGGATACATGTATGTACACCACATGCATGCCTAGTGTCTGCACAGGACAGAACGAATCTTCTTTGAGTTACGAAGAGTTGTGAGCCACCATGAGATATTAGGAGCCCAAGTATGTCCTCCTTATGTCCTCCTTGCTGCTCAGCAAGGGCTCTTAACCATGATCCATCTCTCTAGCCCCCAGACTCTTTTAGACATTCCATCTGCATTTTAGCTAGCACATAATATACATATTTACAGGGTCCAGGTCCATTGTAATGTATCAATGCATGCACACACTGTAGAATGATCAAATCGGGGTCATATCTGTCAACCAAACAGTCACAATTTCCTTAAGACACTTAATCTGACTATATCAAAAAGTTGTCTGTTTTTGAATATTTATAAATAACCAATCACTCTCCTGAACCCTTTAATTAGTTTGAATCACGTTCTAGTTCATGTCTTCCAGACAAACTGTCAAACTACAAACAGTGCTGGGTTTTATTTCCTTTACCGCCACCTTTTTATTTCCCCCTAGTGACCCATCTACTGTGTAGCTCATGCTGACCTGTAACTTGCTACATACCTGAGGCTGGCCTCACAATCCTCCTGCCTCAGCCTCCTGACTAACAGAGATTACAGGTGTGCATGGCCATGCTTCACTTTACTCTTGTAGCCAGTTTTCCACACGGATGGCTGCTGCTAGTCCTCGTGACCGATATAAAATAGTAGTAGCATGGACCATCACAACCGCTCCTGCAATTAACGGGAAACCTCTGGTGTTTAATTAAGGATGGTGTCACCATCTGCTCGAAAGCAATTACAGCTAATCCTCTTGCTCAGAAGCACTCTGCTCTCATCTTCTACTTTATTAACAATGGGAATAAATACTTATTAAGTTAGAATTATTCTAGATAGAATCCAAGTATAGAGCCCAGTATGGTGGTCTACTCTGTAATCCCAGCACTGGGGAGAATCAGACAGGAAGATCAGGAGTCCTGAGCCAGTCTTGATATTGAGTGAATTTAAGGCCAACCTGGGCTATCTGAGATGAAGAAAGAGAAAGGAGGGAGAGAGGGAAGGTAGGATGAAGGAGAGAGGGAGAGAAGAAAAGAGAGAGGATGGCAAGCACAGGTCTACAAATCCACAGGAAGGAGGTTCACATACCTGCTCGCCTGCTGCCCTGACCCCACCAGGTTACAGAAGAGGATGATCACCCTGTTCTCGCTGTGGAGAGGCCCAGACAATCGCTGGCTGTCACGAACTGCCAAGCGCGGTGACACTGACAGACCAGATGGATGAGCTGGAGAAGAGAAGGACACCAGAGCATTCATCCACCACTGGGGAAAGGACACGGGGACTTTGAGGGGAGACGGTGGGGCTCCCGCACCTAGCATACAAAATTCATATACATATGATTTTGCGGTTGTCATCAGCCAATAATTTTAAAAGATGGGCCTGAGTTTGATTAGAAAATTTCAAAAGAATCTGAAAAGGCAACCTGAAATTACCTGGGTTGCTTTTTTGTCTCCATCTAAGAGAACCTTAGAGCATCCCCTACTGGGGACAAAAGAGAGGGCCTCTAGTTCTAACCAGTTCTGAAATCTTGATTCTTTTTTTCCTCTCAAGGAATATATGTGTTACCTGTGATTAAATTTGAAATGAGGACTATATTTCCCTGGGTTATAACACAGTCAAGGTCAATGAGTGTTTTGTTCCAGATTATGTGGCCGCTATTCTCCTGTTAACGCAGAGAATGTCAAACATCTGCTTCCCACAGCTCACTGACTGGGCTACCTAAGGACACAGGCTCAGAGCACAGGAGTCATCCAAAGGTGTGGCAAGCTGCCACTCACATCACCAAGCCTACAATACTATGCTTCTTCCTACTATGATAAATAAATTTTCATTTGTAAATTCAGCACAGTGGAAGAATAATAACAAAAAGTAATAAAACAGAATGGTAACAAGTGACTATGTCAATATCCACCAATTGTGGGGCATAGGTAGAGTGACTGCCTGACTGGCATGTGTAAGTCCCTGAGTTTGATCACCTGTACCACAAAACAGAGATACATATTAGCAATGGGTACTTTTGAGAGCTCAGGGGGTGTAGGTAACAGAAACTCCAGAGGGGAATCCGAAAGTGAGTGGGGGCTGCTGCATGCTGCAATGGGGTCTTTACACATGCTGTGAACTGTAACAGTCTTGAAACAAAGATGACACCAGCACCTCCTGCTGAGCAATGATTCTCAGAGTGTGGTCCCTTGACCTGCAGCATCAGCATCTCCAGGACTTTGACATGCAGATTCTCAAGCCCTCCTCAGGCCTTCTGAATCTGAAACTCTGAGAAGGAGCCCAGAAGTCTGCTTTAAGTAGCCCTCTGGGTGATTCTAATACTCACAGAGATTTTTAATATCAATCATCTGCAGGTAAGTTACAGAAGAAATGAGCCTAGCAATTGAATGCATTAAAGGCTTTCTGCCTTAGCACCCTGAAAGACACCCACCTCACACTCATGCTGTCCCAAACAACTTAAGTCAGACACTACTGTACCTGAGAGTGTCCCCGGACCAGGTGAGGGAGGGACTTGGAAAGCATACACATTGTCACCCTCTGCAATGGTATTCAGGTCTTCTTCATCAAAGAATGACCGCTGGAATCCATTGGGATACAGTTCAACCAAGATCACCTGAGATGAGAAGGATCATTTTCTCAAAGAGAACCCACTAGATAAGAATTCAAAAACGGGGCCGACGAGATGGCTCAGTGGGGAAAGGTGCTTGCTGCCAAGCGTGATGACCTGAGTTTGATCCTTGGAACCCACACAATGGAAGGAGAGAACCAACTTCTGCATGTTGTCCTCTGGACTCCATATGTGTGCACGCACGCATGCACACACACACACACACACACACAACACACACACAATAAACATAAAATTAAAAAATAAATAACTTGGCCTTAAAACTTACTTCTCCATTCCTTCCAAGTGTCTACATATTTTAAATCACAAAATACAGCAAACAAAATATTTGATTAACTACACACATTTTAACTTCAACCACACAAAAAATTTAAAAAAATCTAAAGTTTTATATCTAACTAACCTACCATAGCACAAACAGGATAAAAACAAAACCACCCTCGATACATAAAACGTGATTTCCGTGAACAGTGAACCCTAAGAGGGGTTCAAAGCGGTGCTACTAATTTTTCTCACGTGTCCAGCCTGAAAAACACGTTCATGGAACACAAGAAGAAGATGGTTTACACTATAGGAAAGAGACCTGGCTTCCCCAGAAACCAATCCAGCATCTTGATATACAGATCTCACAGTGTCCATTGAGAAGTTTCTCTTGTAAAAGATGTATTTCAGGCTTTTTTTTTTTTAAAGGGGGATGAACCAGAAGAAAATTTTGAGTTGTAAAAGGGAAATGAAACAAAGAAAGTAGTAATTAATATTACTAATTACCTAAACATTAATTTAAAACTTCGTTATCCATTCAAACCATAAGACCATGAAACTAGTTTAACTACAAGTAGGGGGAGGGGCAGATATTATAGTCTAGAACAATAAGAACTACTATTAACTATCTACAATAACGTTTTTGGAGAAGGCCAGGGTCAAGGTTGAGATAAGTTCTCAGCACATATCCCTGGCTGGCCTGGCCTGGAATCTGCAGCAATCCCCTTGCCTCAGCCTCTCAGATGCTGAATTAGAGTCATGAGCCAACAATACCTGGCTACTATCTGTAGTAATATCTAAATCAAAAAGATGTAAGAAAATTGAAGCACTTAACAAAGATCTTTGTGTTGCTTTGAGAAGATTTAACATTAGAATTTACTCATTTTTCACACTGGCTTTTAGTAAAAAATTAAAATAAATTAATATATGTACCCTAAGTCACAAGACATAGAATAAATACACCCAGATACTTCCATTACCATAGACAAACACGCCAATCAAAGAAATCAAAACATCAAGAGGGATGTTCACTTCCAATCAGTCTAGCCTGTCCTGACAACATGGTTTCCATGCCCCTAACAAATGCATAGGACACTCCGCATGCCTGACAGTCCTGAGGGGCCACTCAACCGCTGCCTCTATCAGAGTGGCCCTTTCCATCTTCCATTACTGTCATGTTTCCCAAATGTTGTGCTCTCCCCCCCGCCCTTTTTGCACACACACACACACCCTGGTTCCCTAGAATACTTAAGAGTTCACTTGATTTTATATTTTTCATTAAATATTTTAAATATTTTTCATTTATTTTATGGGGGTGGGGCCTGGCATGTGCAAACCACAGCATGTGTTTAGAAGTCAGAAGACAACTTTCCAGACTCAGTTCTCTCCTTCTACAATGAACTGAGGTCATCAGGCTTGAAGACACCATTACAATGAAAATATGCATTATTTTTCCCCTGTATGAAAGTTTCATAAAAATCCTCCAGGTAGAAATAGAGGTCAAGTCTACTCAGATAAGGATAGGAGGGGGCCAGCAGACTGATGGAATAGAAACCAAGGTGATTCTACAAATATACAGACATAGCCACTCCCTTAAGATGTGCACACGTTGTTGTATGTGTGTTATAATGTACCTAACAAAAACTTACACATATTTTTGTTTGTTTAATTTTAAAAGGTTCTACCAGGTTACCTGGGAAACATAAATTTTCCATTTTATAGTTAGAGAAATAGAAGGCTGATCAATCACTTGCAAGGCCCATGTCAGAGAGCTGGAAAGCATCTGAGTCACAGCTAGAACCCCACTCAGAGCCCCTCTGTGATATTAGTCTTTATTGTCAACTGACTGGATTTAGGATCATCATGGAAATATAGCTGCAAGTGCCCATGGGTATATTTCTAGAAAGGTTTAACTGAAGATGAAGACCCACCATGAATGTGAGCAGCACCAGCCGTAACCTAGGGCTGGACGGAATGCAAAGAAGGCAAGCTGAGCACCAGTAGTCATCTCTCTGCTCCCGGACTGCAGACATGTAACTAGCTGCCCCACCCCTGCCCATCCTCCCAGAAATGACAGGCTACAATGTAGTCCTCAAAGCCAAAATGAACCCTTCCTTCCTGATGTTGCCTTTTGCCACGTATTTGGTCACAACAACTAGGAAACTCATGTAGCCTCTCATCTTGCCATGCTGCTTGTCACTGTATCACTTTTATCCCAACAGGTCACAGGGGTCCTCTGGGTACAGTAAAGCCAATTCTTCACCAGGACTCCTTAGGAAGCAAAATCAAGCCAGGTGTGGCAGCTCACACATGTAACCCTAGCACTCAGGAGGCTGAGGGAAGAGAATTACCATGTGTGAGACCAGCCTGGGCTTCATAGTCAGTTCCACAGCCAGTCTAAATTACAGAGTGAGAAGATCTTGTTTCAAAAATTAATTAATTAATTAACAACTAAATACGTGAAACAAAGACAGGTCTGGTGGTACATGCCTTCTAAGCCACAGAATGATGAGATGTTGTCTCCAAAAATCAATCAATCAAAGACAGGTTTGGTGGTACATGCTAAGACAGAGGCAGGAAGGGCATGTAGTCAGTTATCTTGGGCTACACAGGAGGCAGTCTTAAGACAGCAGAACAGTTTTCCACCCTCTCCATCTCCTCTCCTGTCACAAACCTTCAGTGTCTGCATCTCACTGAGCACCCTTCAGTACCCAGCCAATATTCTCAAGAGTGGAAGAACATAAAACCACATGTGTTCTGATCCCAGCTTAGCCACCTCCTAGCTGTGATTCACTTTTAACCCCTCTGAACCTTTTTCTTCCCTTCCAAAATGAAGATCTCTGTAATATCTTCTTTACAAGACTGGACAGGATTAACTCATGAGATAAGCTGAGTACAGCAGCACATGCTTATAATCTCAACACTGGGGAGGCTGAGGCAGAAGGATGGCTAGGAATATAAGGCCACCCTGGAATATATATATAGGGTACCAGGCCAGCCAGAATCATGTAGTGAGACCCTATGTCAGAAGAGAGGGAGAGAGACGGAGAAAATAACCATAGACAGTGCCCACACTTAATAAACATGACTGGTTAGCTGCTGTTGGATCACAATTACCACCACCTTCTGAACTGCAAAGTGTCTGTTTGCGGTCACCCTGAGTAATAAATAATGCAGGGAGAACGTGAAGGCCGGGTCACCACAGACACCGAGGGACAACTAATCAAACAGAAGCCAGTGAGTCATGCTGGAGTCATCTGGGAACCACACATTAGCCTGGGCAGTCGGCCCAGTCAGCATTCTGTCATCCAATGGCCAGGCCCCAGCCGTTCCAGCACACCTCCTCTGCAGGGACGCCTCCTTCCTCTGCAACCATCTTCCTCAAGGCCGCCACCGTGCTAAGGATCGGCACAGCCAGGCCAACACGCAGGAACCGCTGGCTCTTAGAGGGGAACACCAAAGTGACACTTAAGAATCTGGAAAACAGAAAGGGAGCCAAAATTCTTAAAGGACTGAAGGGAATGGTCACCAACACCGTAGACCATGGGGACAAACAGGCTCAGCCCTTAAACACAGTTTGCTAGTTGGGTCCCTGCACTTTAGGTGCCCAGCCACTAGGCGGCAGGAAAGAGCCAAATCTTCCAAACAGCTTTTCCAGATGGTTGAACATAAAAGGATTTTGAGTGGCAATCACTCTGTATAGATCTCCGATCCTTCTGATCCTATGATTGTAACAGACGGATAGTATTTAAAACAAATGAACAAAGAAAACTCTGTGTTTTGTAAAACAAAACAGCCAAGTTGCTTATTTTAAAAGAAATCAACCCTACTGGTTACTTTCTTCTCAATGAAAATTTCCCTTCCAGTCTCTGATTTCATTGTCCTTCACAGCCCCCAGAGCCCACTCCTGAGGGACAGTGACTGCTGTGCCAAGTCACAAGCTGGGATTAGAACCTGGGAAGTCTGCCCCAGGGTCACTGCTTCCACCACTGTCCTCAGTCACAGCCTACATTTTGATTCTATCAATGGTGGTCTAACCCATGTTACTGTATAAGACAACAGTTATGCTTATGACACAGACAGCACCGTAGTTCTGAGCAGATGGAGGTGCGGCTGTCATGTGTGGCTCTGTGTTCTGCTAGATCCTAAGCATGCAAACGTGTCGGATAGGAAGGGGTGGAGACAGGACCAAACAAGGTAAGAACACAATGAAGAAACACCTCCACCTCGAGGTCCACGCTGGTCCCACAGTCACCTTCCAAGACATGGGCCTGGCCAGCTATGTTGATGGCAAGATGGGATTCTGGGAAAGAGGCTACACTGCCAGTGCCTTGCTTTTAGACATTGCAGTCCACTGCTCTCTCACCCCAACACCGATTTTTTCCTCACCTGTACCAAACAAGCCTTTTTTCTTTCTTTCTTCCTTCATGAAATCATCTCCCTATAATCAAGTGTGGTAGTTCATGTCTACAGACACAGCACTTGGGAGGGTAAGGCAGAGGGAAGGGCTATAGAATGAGACTCTGTCTATAAATAAATAATGTATAGGAAAGCCAGAAAAGAAACATTTCCCATACCTTTATAAAGAAGGAACAGGATTTTGAGATACAGCAGGGTAGAGTATGTACCAACAGATGCCCTTGTCTGAAGTAGGGGCTGTGCCAGCTCCTGAGTGGGCCAGAGACTTATGTCAGGACACTGTGTGGACTCAGCATGGACACACACAAGCATCCTGTTTGTCAGCTGAAGAATGGACACTCCTTGCTCTTTAATTGCCCATTAGCTGAGTGTCGCCTGACTGTACAACCAGTCTTAGAGAAATGCTAAATGAAAAATGGTAGATCCAGAACAGAAAGTTCCCAGAAAAGTGGAAAGAGGGGTCAAGTAGAGTGGGCACGCCACAGCACTCAGGACACTCACGTACCTCGTCTGGCGCAAGGGGATGGGAAGGGACACACACAGGAAGGGGTCGAAGGTGTTGCTTTGTTTCAGGCAGTGAGGACATGTCAAGGAAGACCTGTGAAGACAAGAGCAGAGATGAACGAAGGTCACCACACATAGCTTGATCGCCCTCAATCTCCACAGAATGCCTCCTGCATTTCCTTTCCAGCAGGTCCACGCAGAACTGAAAGCAGGTGTTCAATGATCACTTGCACGTGAATGCTCCTGCAGTCCTACACAAGACACAGAGTTGGAAACAACAACAGTACCAGAGTACCCAGCAATAGATAAAAGGGTAGACAAAATGTGGTACGTCCACACTGTGGAATACAACTCAGCCATAAAAAGAAAGAGTCCCAATAACTTGGAAATATTATGTCAAGTACCAAGAAATATCCAGACATATTGCATCATTCTATTTCTATGAGATATCTAGAATAAGAAACACCAAAGTGACACACTACAAATCGGTGGTTTCTGGAAGCTGGGGGAAAAGGAAGTGGAATATGACTACTCACTGGGTACCAGATTTTCTCTTTGGGTGATAGAAGTGTTCAGGAGGGGGAAGAGATGATGGCTACCCAGCACTGTCAGTGTACGCGCCCCTGGGTTGGACATTAAAATACATCGTTGAGCTTGCTGTGGGCGCTGAGATTAGAAGACCACTGAGCCCAGAAGTTTGAGGACAGTATGGGCAACATAGGGAACTTTGTATCAAACAACAAAATAAATGGATAATTTTAAAAGTAAAACTGTTGATTCTCTGTTTCAGGACTCTTCCCTTTTGCAGGGAAGAGAGAGAGGACTTTATGCATGAGAATGTCTCAGCATACCAAGGAAGGGGGAAGAAACCCACATGCCAATTTTCAAGGTCTCAGGGCCTCTTTATTCTTCTTTTTTTTTTTTTTTTTTTGGTTTTTCGAGACAGGGTTTCTCTGTGTAGCCCTGGCTGTCCTGGAACTCACTCTGTAGACCAGGCTGGCCTCGAACTCAGAAATCCGCCTGCCTCTGCCTCCCAAGTGCTGGGGTTAAAGGTGTGCGCTACCACTGCCCGGCGGCCTCTTTATTCTTGATTCTTCACTTCCTTGAGCCCCCAAAACACATAAATCGCTTTTTTTAAATGGCCTTTTTATTTATTTGTTTGTTTGTTTGATAGGGAGGGTGGGAGGACATGCCACAGCATATGTCAGGTCAGAGGACAGCCTTTGGGAGCCAGTCTTTTCCTTCCACCGTGTGGGTTCTGGCACACAACTTAGGTCATCAGGTTTGGAAACAAGGGCCTTTACCTTCTGGGCCATCTCACTAGCCTAGTCCACAGACAAATTTTTAAAGGTCCAGACTTCCAGGTTTTCCTGCCACAGATTCTATATCAATGACATAGGGGAGGGATTCTGGCATCTTAAGTTTAAAAAACTTCCTGAGAGTCAGATGTGGTATTTCATAACTGTAATTCTAGCACTCAAGAGACTGAGGTAGAAGGATGAAAGTTTCAAGCCACACAGGCTATATAGCAAAATACTATCTCAAAGATAACAACAACAGCATAGCAAGAAGGTGAACCTATAGTATAGATTCACATGATGTTGTCGGCTCTTTGCCAGATCTTGGGGATGCAAGTTACCTAATGGTTACAATAGGGATACAAGTTATCTAAGTGGATAGAAGTTACTAAAAGGTTGGAAGTACAATTTAGAAAACAGTCCCCAGTGGTCTTCTGTTTCCTTGCTCATTGTGCTGCTGGTAGTGTTGGAGCACAGGGCCTCAGGGATGCTCGGTCCACTGTTTACACTGCACCACACCCCATGCCTAGTCTTTTCTGTTTAACATTGACCTGGGAGAACCAATGTAGTGTTTTGATAAAAAGCAATGTGTCCTACAGCATTCACTGGCCACGGCATTTGTGGGGTTCCCTCAGCTACTGCTTCTTCAGATCATCCCACCTCTCCAGATCACTGTGTACAGAGGTGCGCACCGAGCCACAGGATATACTCTTGTGTTTGGAAAACTTTCTGATCCCTATTTCACACTTTCCTTCTTTTAGCCTCCAAAAGGCAAAACCAGGTACGTTTTATTTCTTTTCTTTCATAGAGTTACATTATATCAAACTGGTTCAAGGATATGGCTTCGATTTCTTTTTTCTAAATTTATTTCTGTGTGTCTGTGCATGTGAGCATATGCAGGTGCTGCACAGGCCAGAAGGGGATGTCGGATCCTTTGGAACAGGAGTCAAAGGAGTTTGTGAGCTGTCTCATGTGGGCTCCGGGATCAAAACGCATCTTCTGCAAGAGCAATAAGTGCTCATAACCTCTGAGCCACATTTCCTGCCCCAATAGGACCTTATATTAATTAGCCTTGAACTTATTTCATGTAGCAAGATGTGTGATTTGTGAAAAGATAAAAATTTTCTAAGTAATTGGCTAAGTGTTTGTATGTATGTATGTATGTATGTATGTGTTTATACATATCTCATGGTAGTGAGAACTGAACCCATAGAATTGTATTGTATCAAACTTCATAGACTTGTATCACATCCAAATGATTCAAGAACATGACCTTGCCATCCCAAGCATATACTTTATCACTGGGCTATGACCCCATTCTTATTTCATAAATAAAAATAACATATTGTTCCTAAGTTAAACTACAGAAAAGATGGGAAATACACCTGTTTCTCAGAAATTGGGAATGGTGACAGATTAAATATGGCCAGTGGGCCCAAAAACGGACATGGAGGTACTGGGTTTAGCCCTCAGAACCTCAGAAGAAATAAGGAGATAGAGGAGAGAGAACCCACAATTACCCATCACTCCCATTTCCTAGGAGACTGACAGCAGCCATAGTCCCCCATGGAAAGAGACAAATTATGACCATTCAATACATCTTCTTGGAGCTGCCCCCATCCATTCCACTGCAGAAAATCACCTCCCATTGCTTGCATAGGCTCCCTGGCGACACTTTCTCTATATGACAGGCTCTCTGGCTCAAAGTGGTATTCTCAGCTGTCACTAGCACAAACACCTCTAGCGCTCTTATAGGTGAGAAATCTACTGGAAGGGCATTGTAGATCCTTAACACTTGACCGACTCAAATACTACTTCCTGAGAAGCTCAGCCCTGAAGACCCATCCATGCCACATAAAGTCAAGAACCTAGCATATTCTTCAAAGCACCCTCAATTTTCCCTAAAAAAAAAAAAAAAAACACCCACCAACAATGCTTAGATAAAAAAAGCTCTTCCTGTGCCCTTCCCACTGAAACCCACTCGTCCACTGTGGGGCGGTGGGCTGCAGAAGCAGCTGGGTACCTGGTTGAGCAAGTCTTGAACCCGGACCTTTATCAGGACGGCAGGTGTTCGGCTCTGCCCCCAGGCCCTGGTTCTTCTCATTCAGCTTCAGCCCTCCACATTCCCTCCTACAGAGAGGTTATAGCACCATCATGCAGATGAGGCATTCCCAAGCCCTCAGTCCAAGCCAATAAGGGGTTACCTGCTGCCCACCTGCCCCTGACCTTAACCCACCTCAAACTGTATATATTTGGGGGGCCGGATTCAAGTAAAGGCGCGCACAAGATCCACCCCGGTGTCTGAGAGCTTCTGTTGCCGGATTCCCCCCCCTCGCCTCGGAGAGTAGAGCTGTAACACTTTGGAGCTGTAGCACTTCCCTCTCTCCGCCGCCACCGCTGGCGGCAGAGGCAAAGCAGGCATCGGCCAGGCTTCCCGTGCCAGCACTCTCCAGACCACTCACCGGCAGAGGCAGCCGCCGATCGCACCCGCCTTCGGAGACCATGGTAGGACCAGGCTGGGCCGGTCCTACAGTCCACTGAAATTCTTTCACATCAGTCCTTGCCCACCACCCAGACCCACCTCAATGCCCTCTTGCCACTGACCCATCTTGGCCTGCTTCTTGTTCGTTTTCTGATTTTGAGAGGGACAGAGAAGGAAAGAGAAAGAAGGAGGGAGGGAGGGAAGAGGGAGAGTGGGAGGGAGAAGGAGAGGGAATGAGAGAGAGAGAGAGAGACAGAGAGAGACTTTTTCTGTGGCCCAGGCTGCCCTGTCTAACTATGTAGCCCTAGCTGACTTCGAACTCAGCAATCCCCGTCTCAGCCTCCCAAGTGCTGGGATGACAGGCCTTGGCCATTGCAATTCATTTTTCTATTCTTTAAACTTGCCCTCCCAGCCCTTGAATTCACACAGGTCATGACCCACTTAGGTGCCTTGTCTCTGCGGCCCCCACCTGGAATACCTATCCCTGTGATTTGACTGGTAGACTTCTTGTCACTCCCCTCTTTGCTCAAATGTCCATCTGAAAAGAGGGCTTCCTGATTTCCTCATCTAATGCCAAGTCTCCCACCTCTCAGGTCCCTAGATCCTCTCTTATTAATCAAGATGTTTGAGGCAGGGGTGATGGGAATGGGAGGATTGTTGTTTAAACACCACTTCCTACACACATCTGGAAAGCATTTAAGATTGGGGCTGGAAAGATGACTCAGTGGTTAAGAGTATTTTTACTCTTCCAGAGGACCCCAGTTCAATTCCCAGCCCTCACACAGCAGCTCACAACTATTCATACGAAGAGTTTAGGCTCATTTTGGAGAGATCGGTACTACCCAATACTCTCAGCACCCAAAGAGAAGATGCAGCACTCCACAGGTGCTCCCCCAACTTCCTCAGGATCCTCCCTCCCTGGAGCAGAGTGTGGCTGTTTTCTGCTCCCATGGAAAGTAGCTCCAAAGCATTCAGACAGTACAAAGGCCTCTTGAACAATCATCCTCAAAGATGGCGGTCCCCACCTATTCATTCCCTCTGAAATTGCTGAAAATAATGCAAATCCTTAAACAAAAGTTCTAAGTCAACCCTCCTAGTCAAACACAAAGAATAAAAGCCCCCCAGAAAGTATAAAATATGTGGCTGGAAGCTGGGGGATTTTAAAAGACTAAATGTCACCTGCTTGAAGGGAAGTAATTAAGAAAAGAAATTCACCATGAGCTCTGGGGAAACACAGCAGAGCAAAGGAAAAGGGACAGTCACCAAGACCAGAGTGCAGTTCTTCTGGAAATGGCTTAAGGCAACACCCAGAAGGACAGACAATGGAATCCATTTGAAGGAACAAGAAAGCCTGGCTCAGTGCAACCAAACAGATCACAGACAATCACAAATAAACACAAGATAGGAAAGCAACACAGGAGAGTTGCAAAGGCAGGGCTCAGACTTCAAAGAACCTGCTGAGGGCAGAGCTTCTTCTGCACTTACTGTGAGTCCCAGCAAGAAGCCCCAATGCCTCCCTTGTCTCCGGACTCCTGTAAGGGTGACTACTAACAAGAGCTGGGCAGAAGTTCAGTTTGTAAACTGCTTGCTGTACAAGCAGGAGAAAATGAGTTTGACCCCAGCATGCACATAAAATGGCCAGACGCCTTGCACTTGTAAACTCAACACTGAGAAGGTGGATTCCAGGGCTCACTGGCCAGCAGGTCAAGCCTAACTCACATGTGTGGATAGCCCCGGCCTTGTATTTTGATACTAACTCCCCTTTCCTGTGACAGGTCTGCAGAGGAGGAGTGAGTCATTACACAGGTGAATTCTAGTGAACCTTCTGCCCATCTTAATTTGTAAAATAAAGGCTGGAGCCAGTGACTGGGCAGAGGAAGGGGAGGTGGAGATATAAAGGTTGGTGGGAGGAAAGCAGGGGGGAGGACGACTGGAGTGATGACTAGAGGAAGACAAAGGAGGAAGACGATGAAGGAGAGGATGACTGGGAAGCAGGAGGTAGAAGGACAGACACAGGGTCTGGAAAATCCTCAAGTTATAAGGGTCTCATAGCTGGGGAACAGAGTAGTGTAGGGGTATCTGCCCAATCTAGGCTTGCAGAATATATTCATAATTGCTGAGTTGTGTTTTCATTGACCGAGTCATATTTGGGTTGGAGATTTAAATATCTCCCACTACATTTGCAAGTCCCAGACTAATGATAGATACTATCTAAAATTCAAAAAAACAGAAAAAAAGAACCAAACCAGCGAAAACTGAGGAACACCACCAAAGTTGACTTCTGCCTCTACACACACACATAGACATGTAAAAGTACCCACAAACACACCAGAGATTACTAATAAAATATACTTAAGCACATGTTAAGTATACATATATTTATATTATATAAATAAATTTAATATTTACTATTAATGTCACTCAGTGGTAGGATAGTTGCCTAGCATGTATGAGATCCTGGGTCAATCCCCAACTCCTCTAAAAGCAGTAATAATAAATTATATAAACATAATATACACCATTTATATTATTCAATATATTTTATTACAAATGTATAATTACATATTACCTTATATATGATAGCACATATATGGAGCATAAGCATGTGGAGCATAAGCACAATTATTTTCACATAGAATATAAAATATAAAATGTGTTATCAAATCGTATGTAAATATTACACATTGACTCTAAAAACTGTCTCTCGGGAGTTAAGAGTAGAATGGTAATTACCAGAGGCCAGGGAGAAAATGTTGACCAATAGTACTAACCCACAGACAGCAAGAAGTCCTCCTTTCAACCACACAGGTGGAGTGATTAGAGATAACTGAATATTATGCAATAAATAAAAACTACAAGAGAGGATTTTGTAAGATTTCACCATAAACTAATGATGAACATTTGAGGATACATATATATTTAACATGACATTGTATATTATAGACACATATCAAATCAGCATACCATTCACGTATTCAGTTTTGGTTTTGCTCTAGCCTTTAAAAAGTGGAATCTAAACCTGATGTTAGAAACACACATATGTGGACATCTCACATAAAAGAGGTTTTCTGCATCCAAGGCTTCCCTTAAGTCTTGACCTCTGTGCTCATTCCCGCCTCGGAGATT